>OMNN01028414.1:20486-37799 GCA_900302755.1 Chromis chromis | reverse complement strand
CCTTTAACCTTACAGAACCATTACTTGAAATCATAAACATGTTTTCTTTAAAACATTAGAACTTCTTGGTAATGTTGGTCAATATTGTAGGAACGTTCCCTGCTAGTAGGGATTACATTAATGCATACGGTTTGTTTAAAGCTGCATTTATTGATTTCTTTCCCCCCAACATGCCCATTTACACATTCTGCACAACTAATTCTGCCCATTTGATCAGTTTAAGTCCAACGTTTAATCTTTTTTTATCTCTGTTTTTGGTCTCCACCAACTATAGAGAAAAATATTTGGCTCTTTAGCTGCTTGCTGAGTTTGTCTCTCAGCCATTTGGTACTCTTGCAGGTAGTGTCAGTAGATTTATCTGAGCTTTTTCATTAAAATCTGCCTGTTGTTGTTGGAAAAAAGCTTCTTTTTTTTTTTTTTAGAGTTGGTATGTTTAAAAACCAAACCATTGAGCTAAAAGAAGCAGAGCTGAGGGCATCTGCAGCATCGGGTGATAATCCTCTGCGGTTTTGTCGCCGTGATTGGCCTCGTTCCCACCGAAAACACTCATTTGACCCACTGTTAATATGAAAGTATTGATTAATGCCGCTTTAATTGGGATTTTATATCTCCTTCCTCTCCTGCTAGCTGCCTCTCTCTGCTTTTTCTGCTCTCTCATTCCCCCATCCCACTTTCCCGCTGTAAGTAAATCAATGAACACACACTTTATGCCATTTATTGATCCTTTCATATCTATCCGTCCTCACCCCCCTCCTGTTCTTGCCCTCTCTCACTTTCATACTCCACTCCCTCCATCCTGTTTCTCACCCCTCTCTGTCTCCCCTTTGAATTTGCAATCTCTTTCCCCTCTCTCTTTCCCCTCTCTCTCTCTCTCTGTCAGTCCCTTTCTCTTTTTATCCCTCGCTCTGGGATATCCTATTTATATGGCTGGCACCTTCATGCTTCTACTGAAGAGTGTGCATGTGTGCGAGCGCGAGAGAGAGTGTTTGATGTTAGTCTAAGTGGTTAACATAATATGAGCCCTCGGAGAGATGACGTTCGGGCACTCGCACACACAAAGACACGCACACACAGTTTCAGGCTTTTTGGTAGGCTTTTCTGCGAGCAATTTGTGCTTTTTAGTATTCTCCAGCTTGTGCAGCAGATCCATGTATTATCTATCAATTGCATTCTCCCACTCTGCCACTCTGTCCACACCTTTGTTCCTCGACCGCCTTCCTAGAATGACAAAAACCCTGTATTATCTTTTGTTTTTTATTATTGCAGATGGAGCCATCATTTCATGACCTCGCCGTCTCTTGTCCTCCTCCCTCTGCATGTGTTTTTATTTATTCAGACCTCTCCCTCTTTCTCTCTTTTTCCTGCCCCTCTCCTCCTCTCTGCATGTTTATGTTTATTCAGACACATCTCCCTCTTTTTTTTCATTCTCCCCCCCTCGTCTGTCCCTCTGTATACCCACGTGTCCAGCCTTTGTTACCAGCCTTGTTTCCATAACAACTGCGACCTTTTACTCAGTGCATAACCGCTTTTAATCAGAAGCAGAGAAAGACGGAGATGAGATGAGACTAAGAGGTGGTGCTGGGGAGTGGATTGGGGAATGCTATCAGGTGATGCACTGGGTAGATGAAAAAACAAATGATGCTCAGAATAAACTGAGGACTCGTGGTGAGATCCTGCTGGGAAGAGTGAGGAGGCAGGTTGGGATTCCAAGCAACAGGTGTGCAGCTGGAGTTCAAGCATCCACTTCAGTGTTTTAGGAGGGATGCTGATGAGTTGAAGCAGAAAAAAGACTATTCTGGTGCATTGAAAATTGGTATTTTTGCTCTTTTGCTTGGGTAGAGTTTGCTTTTAGATGTGGCACATAAAGTGAGCTACAGTTTCACCACCAACCCAGCCTAATACAATTAGTTTAAACTGCAGTAATTGATTTTGTTGCCATTAGGCCCATTTTCATATCCTGCCATCAGAAGACAACATAAGCATTCATTTGGTGTTATAATTCTGGATAATCTGATGAATTTAAATCCAATATTCACTCTTTTTTTATCTCTGTTTTTGGTCTCCACCAACTAATATTTGGCTCTTTAGCTACTAAATCCTCCACTTGCTGAGTTTGTCTCACAGCAGGACAGTACACACTTGAGCCTAGCCTCTGCAGCACATGTTATTCCGCCATATGTATGCCATAAACAGTGGCATTATGCAAGGTAAAAACAATCTAATTGATAACCTGTTAAAGTTGCAGACATTATTTTTGATGGGTTGGTTTTACAAAATAATGTTGGTAATTTCATCAACTTAATATTCTATGTAATTTACAGTCACACTAGTTGGTTTAAAACTAAATTCAAGTTGAGGTAACTTAATAAAAATTGACCTAATAATTTATTTAATGTTTCTTTACCTTGAAGTCAGGATTTCCAGTCCCATCCTCTACCCACTAAACACAGGAGCAACTTTATTTCTTTTAAATTTAAGTTTGCTAAACTTAAAAATGTGTGTTCTTGATTATAGTAGTTATGTTTATAAAATTTTAAAGTCTTGGTAAATAATGAATTATGAGCAATCAGCCTAAAAACTTGTGTTTATGCTACCAATCAAATCCATTAAATAAGTTGCATTTAAAAATACATTTGATCATAGAGGAAAAGCTAATTCCCCTAACTCAATATTGTTTGTTGGTTGAACATAATTCAGTTCACAACTCAAAAGGATTGATTCTGTTGCGTTGATCTTTTTTTTGTTGAGCCCAAATGTTTTTTAGAACGTAGGAACCGAAATAACTCTCAGCCAAGTGGGTTGTCAATAAGGTAGTCAAATGTTACACATGAAAGATATACATATAAAATAATAATGTGCTGCAGCATGTAATGAAATAACTAAATGTATAATATATAAATCAATTGTGCAAATTCCAAAAATAATACGAAAGCACAGTTTATCAAGCAACATAAAACTTAAAAAGTAAAAATTAAATATAATGTGTGTACACAACAACTGAAGTTCCAATACCTTTTTATTATCATACATTCATCAGTTACATTCTAGTGTTAGAAATTAATAAGATGCAGACGGTGTATTTCATATCTCTGCAGTTTAAATTGTACAAAAGTCAACAGAAACTAAATGTGATCATTTAAATGTCGCACAGAAAATGTACTTACATTTACAAGATAGGCATTCTGGGATCAAATGAGGCCTCCTGAATGTAATTTATTAACCTAATTCTGAAAATGTTTTGTTTTAAAATAAGCTTTTCAACAGACTGTGTGAAGATACTGTATAGTTATCAGTTCTGTGTTTGTCTTTAAGGCCAGTTTCAGTGCAGCTCTGATCTCAAAGAAGATTCCGGTGTTGAGATAAAACTGTTAATGAATGACGAGGTGACTTTCAGTGGGAACTGGGTGAGAGTATGTTCCTGAAAGTCTGAGACTCCACTACTCAGAACTCCTTTGTTCCAAATATGTTCTGAGAAAGTTTTAATGTGAGAAATGTTTCAAGTGGGAACTTTTCTTTTAGTTCCCAGAATGTTCTTTTTAAAAGTAGGATAACTATTGATGTTCGAAAAGAGTTTGGTGATAACCTTGTTAAACGGTTATGCTCCAGTGTTTTCAAAACTGGATGTTGGACTGAGAGCGTTTTTCCTTGGTTATCATGTAACACCGTGGAACATTGTGGCAGCGTTTTATATATCAAAACACCCTCAGAACAATGCAGGCAGAATGTTTCACCTTTGTTTATATATCATATTACAGGAACGTCTGACAAAGAACATTCTGTCTTCCTTGGGAAAATGTTTTATAGAAAAACGTTCTATAATGTGTTTCCTCTGCAAAAAGGCTAAATGTTCTAACTGTAATATATCACATTACAGGAACATTATAAAACGTTCTGTATGACAAACACTCTGTGATTTGAGGCCTTGATAACATCTGGAAAACATTCTTGAAGGTTGTTTGAGAGCATTTGGATTGTTGTGAGAATGTTTTATAGAGGAACGTTCTCTAATGTGTTCCTCAACAACATCCTTAAAATGTCCTCAGAACATTGCAGGAAGAATGTTCCACCTTTGTTTATAAATCACAATACAAGAACATTTTTAAAAAATCATGTGAGGTCTGGAGAACATCTGGACATCCTTTGTTATCATTGAACATTGTGAGAACGTTTTATAGAAGAACGTTTTATAATGTGTTCCCCAACAACATCCCCAAAATGTCTTCAAAACATTACACTCAGAATGTTCCACCTTTGTTAATATATCACATTACAAGAACGTTTTATAAAAATCATGTGAGGCCCCGAAAACATCTGGACAACGGTTTTTAAATGCATTAAGAACGTTCCTCCTGTGTTATCATGGAACATCATCTGTGTTCCTGACAACTTTCTCCAAACATCCTCTGAATATTGCAGCTAAAACTCTTTTAACCTAATATGAATATTGTTGGAAATGATAAATATCCCTAAAACGTTGTTTGCACATTAGATTAAAACTTTAAAATGTTATTAGAACTCGTAGGTTCCCTGCTATCTGGGTTTTGTGATGTAGTTTCATTACTACAGATGGATTAAAAATGCTCTTTATTCCATCTACATTTACAGTGTGGCAGTAAACCCATCTGTAATAAACTGTTGCTGTCATTAGTATCAGAAAAAGCTCATTAATTTCAAATGAAAAGTGATGGTTGCAGCCTGCAGTCACCGTGTGTCTGTGTGTGTGTTCATACCGGGGGTCATGCCAACATGGGAGGGACCGGACCGTCAAGTGGACAGCTCTCGAGCCCGCCCGCCCACCGCGCGCCACTCCACACCGGGAGCAGCGCGTGAGGCTGATGCAGCCACAGATGGATGCATCCGCGAGGGAGGAAAAAACCGGTGCCGTGACACAACTGGAGTAAAGAGGAGGCGGTCGGTGAGTACAACTGAGAGAACAAATATAGAGCGAGGAGGAGGAGGAAACATCCCGCTGAAGGCTGCCTCAGTTCTGCCCGCACCGATGTCCGAGGCCCGTCCGGTGCCTGAGACCGAGACAGAGCGCACTGGAGCGGCGGCTGGAGTGTTGAGCTTCGCGGGAACCTCTGGAGCTGCTCTCTGGGACTGAGAGTGAGTTAAATTTAAACTTCACCGCAGCGTTTGACATCATTTTTATTTTCAGTTCCGCTCCGCTCGCCTCTCCGTGTGTTTATCTTTGTTTTCGTACTGCGACATTAGTCCACCGCTGCCAATTAGTCACCGGACGCGCGCGCACACACACCGAAACTGACAGCTCGTGCGTCAGAAAAGCGGATTCCTTGCGCGTGGCAGAAACCCGGCAGATGTTTGCCACGCGCAGGCTTCAAACATCAGCTTCAAACATTATATAAATTATTCAAAGTTACACCGCAGATGCATAGAAAATAACAGAAAACAAAGTTATGGTGATGAACACCCCTGCTGGCAGGGAACGTTCCCACAACGTTGGATCACATAACCTGCAAGTTCTAATAATGTTTTAAAGAAAATGCTTTAATCAAATGTTGTAAGAGCGTTTTAAGAGTATTTTTTATTTCCAGTAAGGTTCATATATAGTTAATGTTTTCATGTCAACATTTAGAGGAGGTTGTCAGGAACACAGATGATGTTCCATGATAACAAAGGAAGAACGTTCTCAAATCAACATTCAAAAAATGTTTTACAGATGTTCTCGAAACCTCAGATGATATAATAATAAAGGTGGAACATTCTGGCTGTAATGTTCTGAGGACGGATGTCATAAAACGTTCTCATATGAAAAAATAATTTAAACATTTCAAAAATGTTTTCCAGATGTTATCAATAATTTATATAAAATGTTGTTGTGATATATCAGAAAGGTGGAACATTCTTACTGCGAAAAAATGTTTTCCAGATGTTATCAATGAACCCATGATTTTTTTATTTTATAAAACGTTCCTGTAATGCGATTTATTAGGAACGTTCTGGATGCAATGTTCTGAGGACATTTTGAGGATGTTGTTGAGGGAGCCCATTATAGAGCATACTTTTGTAAAACATTCTCACAATATTCCATGATAAGAAAGGAAGAACGCTTTCAATGCAACATTCAAAACATTTTCCAGATGGCCTTCAGATGACAGAATGTTTTTGATGCAGAACGTTTTATAACATTCCTGTAATGTGATATATGAAAATGTTTGCCATTTTGCTGAGGGAACAGATTATAAAACGTTCTTCCACAATTTTGACAAAGGATGTTCTCTTCAAAACACTTTTTCAAGATGTTATCGAGACCTCAGATGACAGAACGTTAAAAAAAAAAAAACGAAGAGGTTCCTGTACTGTGATACATTAACAATGATGGAACATTCTAGCTGCAATGTTCTGTGGATGTTTTGGGGGAATACATTATAGAATTTATAAAACGTTCCCACAATGTTTTACAATGTTCCATGATAACAAAAAAGAACATTCTCGGTGCAACATGAGAACATTAAGGCATAACAGTCTAACAATGTTATCACCACACATTATTAGAATGTTGTTAGTTATCCTGCCTTTAAGAAGCACATTCAGGGGACTGAAAAAAAACTTCCTGTTGACAACATCAGTAGAACTTTGCAGAACTTTCTCAGAACATATTTGTAGCTGGGATGTTGGTATAAACAGGCCAGACAAAATAAAACAAAAATAGCTGACCCAAAAAATATTCCCTTAGCATATATTTTTGATATGGTTGAAGCACACACAACCTACTTCTAGCTATAAATCTGTGGTTAGGGTTTATATTCATCTACCCTTATGTAATACAGTTTGCCCATAAACATAGTTTTATGAAACATATCTGCGATTGTGCAATTAGGCCCGACATTTAAGACTCACAGGTGATATTTTTCAGTTTTCCAAAAGAAATGCAGCCAACATATTGATCTTTGCATATAAATTTCCCCAACACAACAAGCTGACATGCATTATTTAATACCAATGTGTGCTTTATGTCATTTTTTCCCTCCTGTCAGTTTTCCCAGCGACAGCTCCAGCAGCAGTCCAAGTGCGCCATTCTTAAGCCTAATCTACTGGTTAATAGCTTTCGTTTTCATTGCTCAGTGTTCATATTTTGTGCAGCTTTTCCGCTGGCTTTGAAAAGCTAATCTGCCCCTGATATAAGCGCATTGGTTGGCTTGCCATCTGGGCTGTATTATAGTAGAGTGGAGAGGGCATTTGAATAATTGATATTTAGCTATTTATAGGAGGATTATTCTCTTCATGTTGCAGCAGGGGAACTTTGGTCTATCCATACATCTATCTATCTGTCATTTTTAATGGTGACCAGTGACGACTGAGCGCCTCGTTGGTCTAAAATGCAAAATTTCTGTCTGCATGTGTTCAGTTTTACTGCATTTTTGTCTACCTGCTGTACCTCGGCCAGCCTGTCCTTACATCTGTCCATTTATCGTCTGTCCATCTTTCTGTTCGCTGAGCTGTAGTGTATCCATCTGAAGTGGATTAGGGGTGTTATCAAAGCTGAGTAGGACTACTGTTCACACACACACATGCATACATGCTGCTCTCACTCCATTTCACTCCACAAGGACCATTGACCATTGTTAGCCCTCTCTCAAGCCTCTTTCGCTTCTGTGCGCGAGTGTGTGTGTGTGTGTGTGTGCATGTGTGTGTTAGATGGTAAACACTCTGATCAAACAGCGCCTAACAAGCTGCCTGAACTGATAACAGAGAGAGAGGAGGAAGAGAGGATGAGAGAGGAAGGAAAAAGGGGCATCGGGAGGGAGAGGAGGTTATGAAAAAAAAAAAACGAGGATTGGGCATGTGTGGTTTTGATCTTGATCAAATAGTGAGATTTATAAGCCTGATATCCACTGTTCTCCACTTTACAACCTTTTCCAGGTATTGTGGGGAGGCTATGTAGAATGCATACTGAGTTTTGTGATTACACAAAGTTTCCAGAAAGAATTCCAGCAAAAACGTTTAGTAATTTCTCCCACGCTTTGGTTTTACGAGCACAGTTATAATCCTCCATTTTGTCCTGTAGTTTTGTGACGTTTGTGCTATCTTAGACAGTACATATTCGAGAGCAACAGGAAAGACAGCGTGAAAAGAGCAGGGCGATGTGTGACAAAGATCAGGAGCCAGATGTTAACCCAAATGCACCAGCAGCACTTGGCCTGACCTCTAGACCTGTTTCCTTCTATGATATGTTAGAGAGAGAAAATCAAGCCGACCGAAAAAATGTCGGGAGCCATTTGAGAATTCATCTGCTTATATAAATGCTTATATCTTGCAGCTCTATGCAAGGACATTGCAGCTCATTCTTGTTGCTATCAAAGTGGAAGTGGCTGCATCCTGTGATAGACCAGTGACCTGTTTTGCTGTCCAGGTAAGCGGAAGTCATGTTCTAGTCACATCACGATGGGCATCTGTTCGTTGTCAGTCATGTGTAGTCCTGAAGGCCACATAGAGACAGTATTAGATGTTTAAACCAGAGGCGTAATGATCTATCTGTCTGCAACAATCCAATCCAAAACATCGACTTATATCATCATCTTTAAGTTACCAGATAAAAAACCTTAGCACTGAACATGAACAACAAAGAGTACTTTTTAAATAACCTTTAACACTTACTGGAACAAATGCGGGCAAAAAGTGGAGATTTTGCCAGATTGGAGGAGGTTTGAAAGCACAAATCTTCAAAAAATACAACCCATTTTAAGATACTGATAACAGAGCAATAAAAGCAGCAGCAGCAGCAACAGTTCGTACATATAACTATAGTTTCTTGCCTCTTCTGTCATTTATAGGGGCACGTATTTGCTGAATACATACACTGATCAGCCACAACATTATGAGCACTGACAAGTGAAGTGAATAACATTGATCATATTGGTACTATGTGGTGTTCTGCTGGAAAACCTTGGATTTTAACATCCGTGTTGATGAGACTTAGACACCCAAATAAACATTGTCCCAGAACACACACTCCCTCATGCAAATGGAAATCCCAAATGTCACTGGCCTACCCCCGCAGGAAAATGCACCCCACCACATGGCAAAAACAAACAATCAGGAACATCTGGAGGAACATGACAATGGCCCAAGATGTTGACTTGACCTCTAAACTTCCTAGACCCCATTCTGATCAAGCATCAACAGGATGCAGTGGAACAAGTTGGATTGACAGAGGCCCCACTGCACCAAAAAGGAACCACTGCCAACATCAGAATCAGAATAAGAAATTCTTTATTTATCCCCTAGGGGAAATTTCTTTTTATTACAAGTGCTCCTAATCAAAAGTCTTAAAGTAAGAAGGAAGTATAAGCTATGTCAATGGAAATATAAACATATGATAATATAAAATAAATCCTGGTGCCAGACCCCATAGGGCACCCTGAGAGACCCTCTTGTCCATGTCCATGGTTCAGAGCATTTTTGACCACATAAGGGGGACCAACACAATATTAGGCAGGTGATCATAATGTTGTGCCTGATCAGTGTATGTGTTGCACACTAGTTTTGCCATAAGGATCCAACAAACAAAATGCTTTGAGTCTTGAATGAAAAATGGTCAGTTTGAGGGGTGAATGGATTAAATGACTGGAAGAGTTAAGAAATCAAATTGCCTAATCATACTTTGGTCTTGTTTTTTTTGAGTTTTATAAGTGTAACTGATTGTGGTAAATTGTCATGTGATTTTGTCCTGTTTTGAGCTCAGCCCTCTGAATTAAAATTAAAAATCGTATCATTACAGACTTTAACCTATCGGCAAATATCGTATAGTTGTCCAAAGAATCGACATGAAATTTGAGTTAAAACCAGCTGCAGTAGTCAGTTCACTCAAATTAAAGAAGATGCATTTTCATTTCATTTTCATTTCAGATTTAAGGTATTCGCTTCTGGGATTGATGGGATTGAGATGAATGGTATTTCACTGAAAATGGCATTGAGAAAAATTAAAAACATCCTCTCTCAGATTCCTGTTTTACTCGACAGTTCAAACAAAACACTATCAGCCATTTTAATTGGGCCTGTTTCTTCTGCATAGAGTGGTTCTAGTAAAAAAAAATGCAGTAACATTAACACTGATTTAAATGTACTTTTATAATACAACTTTTCAGAGCTTTGACAACAACAAACATACCTCCATTCATTTCCATTATATTGCAGATTTTTTTTTGTATTTTGTGTGAACTTAACCTTGAGTTTAGGACACTAAAACCAAGTGATAAACTGTCAGCAACAACAGTCATTATTCTTTTCTGTGTCTGTTTCTGTCTCTCTACAGCGATGGATTCCCCCACAGATCTTTTTGATGATTCTGCTCCTCAGATGCATTCTTTCGCTCCTGCTCTCAACTCATCAGATCTCCCCGGAGTTCATCCTCAGGCCGGTCGCAATCCTCCGGCCTTTAGATCCCCTGGCTTCCCCCTCATCCACCACCTCCTGCAGCCAGGCGGAGGCCACAGGAGGATCGGGGGGCTACTCAACCCAAACCTGAGCTCACACAGACACCTGGAAGATAGAAATTTGGAGGAAGATGAAGGAGAGAGGGATGGACAGGTGGAGCAGGGGATGGAAGGAGGAGAGGAGGGAGTTATGGAGGGAGAGGATAGCTTGTTGGGGGTGAAGAAGAGGCACAGCAATGCCACCCTGACGGCCGAGTGGAGTCAAGACGTCCTGAAAGTGAAGAGGATGAAGCTGGAAGGCCGACAGAGAGATGGAGAGGCAGAGGAGGGAGGCAAGAGGCGAGAGGGAGGGAGGGCTGGGAGGAGAAGAGAGAGGGAAGAGCTGAAGGAACAGCTGGAGGAGGCGAGAGAAAGACTGCAGGCGCTGCAGGAGAAAGTGTGGAGGGCTTTTGGGGAAAAGCACATGGCAGAGGAGGAGAAGAAAAGGAAGCGCGGCAACAGAAACAGCGGTGGAGGTGATGGAGATGTGGGGATGCTGGAGGAGGAGGACATCACAGAAGGGATGTACGATGAAGAAGACATCGATGGTGGAGAGATGGAAAAGGAGTCTTTCTCCCTCCTCTCTGCTTCCCCGTTTGACAACTTCCACAAACGCAAAGACGAAAAAGACAGAGAGGGGAGGATGGAGAGAGGAAGAGGAGGAGGAGGAGGAGGAGGGCTTCACTTGGAGGGTTTGATGGAGGGATCAGGGTTGTGGTTAGACTGTGGAGGGCTGGTGAGGGGAGACTGGGATGGAGGCATGGAAGACGAGGGTGAGGAAGGAGGGCAGAAGTTTGCTCAGGCGCTGAAGCTGGAGCTGGGCAGTGCCGTGGCCCGGGTCATTGACCGAGTCCTCCGCCTTTACACCGAGATGACGGACTTCACTCCTTCCTCCCCTCCAGCCGCCATCTCTTTCCTCCCGTCGGATCCAGGAAACGATGGAGGGAAGGAGAGGGGAGTGTGGATGGGGCTGTTAACGAGAGGAAGACGGGAGGAAATGACAAGAGGGAAGGAGGAGAAAACAGGAGGGCAGGATGGAGACAGAGAAAAGCAGCTCCAGAAGATGAGCAACGGGAGCTCAATGCCTCCTGGACCGCCTCATCGCACTGAACCACCTGATCTGGGAATGCCATTGGTCGTTCAAAGGTCACCTGACACACGAAAGGCCTACCCCCTCCTCGGTCCCCCTCTCTCGACTCACCTCAACCCCTCTCACCCAAACCTCACCTTGCATCACCCCTCTTTACCTCGTCCTCCTCCTCTCTCCCACCCTCCCCTCTTACCTCCAGCTTCACAACCCAAGGACCCCTCCTCCTCCTTCCACCCATCTTCATCCTCCTCCTCTTCATCCTCATCTTCCTTCCCCGCGCCTCCCCCACCTCCTCCACCACCCCCGCCTCTCCCTCTCCCGTTGCTGCACTATTCAATGCAGCAGCTCTTCTCCCGCTCGCTTCACCACCCTCAGCTCCCCCACCTCCCGCCGTCCCGCAAGGACTATTTGAACTCCGACCCTTTCCTGGAGTTCTCGTCTCACCCCTCATCTCACCCGTCCTTCCCCCCGCTCCCTTTGCTCGGTCACCTGGACCCATCGCTTGTTCGCCACGGAGGCCGAGAGAGGGAGAGAGGGATGAGGGGAGACGGGGGCATGAGAGGAGGCGGAGGGATGGACGGGGGAGAGCTCTACCTGACAGCTGGGGGGATATCCTTTTGTCAGCATGTTGGGAGGAACAGTGGTGTCTGTTTACAGTGCCTATAAAAAGTACTCACCCCCTTGGAAGTTTTCCCCTTTTATTGCTGTTCAGCATTGAATAACAAGAATTAACTTAAAAGACTCGTTACGCCAATTAATAGAAATATAAAATGTCAAATAAGTGATTGCACAAGTATTCGCTCCCTTCAAGTCTGTATTTAGTAGATCCACTTTTGTCCACAATTACAGCATTGAGCCTGTGTTGATAGATCTCAATCATACATCTAGACACTGAAATTTTACCTCATTGTTCTTTGCAAAACAGATCATGAGTTAACAGCCCTTTCCAAGTCCAGCCACAAATTCTCAGTTGGATTGAGGTCTGGGCTCTGACTTGGCAACTTCAGCTATTACTGTGTAGCTTTGGCTGTATGCTGCAGGTCATTGTCTTACTGGAAAACAAGTCTTCTCACAAATGGCAGTTCTCTTGCAAACTGTATCAGGATTCTTCACGTTGTCCTCCAGGGTTACTTTGCAGCATTTATTTTACCCTCGACCTTTACATGCCTTTCAGGGCCTGCTGCTGAGAAGCATCCTCACATCGTGATGCTGCCACCACCATGCTTCACAGGGGGGATGGTGTGTTTGTGATGATGTGCAGTCTTTGGTGTCTGCCAAACATAGCATCTAGTCTGATGAACATACAGCTCAATTTTGGTCTAATCAGACCAAAGAACCATCCTCTAGTTGACTTCAGAGTCTCTTACATGCCATCTGGTAACCTCTGATCAAGACTTAATGTGGTTTTTTCAACACTTTCTCTTTGCCACTCTCTCATAAAGCTTTGACTGGTAAAGAACCCAGGCAACAGTTGTTGTATGAACATTCTCTCCCATTTCAGCCACTGAAGCTTGAAACTCCTTTAGATGAGTCCTAGGTGTCTTGGTGGCCTCCCCTCAGTCTTCTTCTAGCATTCGTGGAGAATGATTCAATGTTGAAAAGCAGTAAAAGGGCCAAACTTCCAATGGGGGTGAATATGTTTTGTGAGTACTGTATGTGTGTGTTTAAAAGGATGTGTATCTCCTTAACTGACCTCATGTGTACACCCAGGAGGGCTTGTCTCCCTGTCATCTGAAGAAAGCCAAGCTCATGTTCTTCTACGCACGGTATCCCAGCTCCAACACTCTGAAGACGTACTTTCCTGATGTCAAGGTGTGTGTAACCCATCACAGTGCTGCAACAAGATTTTGTCAACTATTGAATAACACTACATTCAAAACAATTATACAAGGACAGTCATGCATATCCGTGGCTTTCTTATTCTTTCTCTATACAAACACTGCAAATCATCACAAACACATCATCCCGCACCATGAAGCATGGTTGTGGCAGCATCATGATGTAGGGATGCGTCTCAACAACAGGCCCTGCTCATGTTCTCTACTCATTATATTTACTTTGAAATTAATTTTATGGAAATAATCATTCAAATTAGTGATTATAGTTTTGTACTCAACATTTACTATTGGGCTTACTTGCCCAAGGAATGCAGATGGAAGTTAGCTTGTGGATAAATCTGGTACAATGCATCTTAACCAAACAGCACTTACAATGTTTGTGCATGGGCCTTGACAAATAAACAATCCGTATAAAGAGCTAAGATATATACAGTACCAGCCAAAACTTTGGACATATCCAGTCAGTTATTGTAGACCAACACTTAAGGCATCAGAACTATGAAATAGCAAATCAGCTACTGTAGTAATCCATATTATGGGGGAAAAAACGCTCAGCTAGGTAAAGACAAACGACAGTCCATCATTACATGAAGACATGAAGGTCCATTAGTCTATAAAATCATATGGAGAAGTATAGAAGACGAGCTGTGATGCAGGTGATTCATTCAGAAGTCAAGACTTAACCATCATCTGGGTTTTCACTTAGTCGGACCATAATTTGTCATCATCAAGACCCCTAACCCACCCCCAGGACCTGTAAGGACTATTTGGCCAAGAAGCAGAGTGATGGATGATGATGCTGCATCACATAACCTGGCCTCCACAATGACCCGACCTAAACACAGCTGAGGTGTTTTGTAATTAGATTTACCACAGAGTGAAGGAAAGGCAGCCAACAAGTGCTCAGCATATGTAGGAACTCCTTTAAAAGCATTCTATGTGACTAATTCATGACGCTCATTGAGGAAATACCAGAAGTGTGCAAAGCAGGTATCAAAAACAATGTAGCTACTTTGAAGAATCTAAAATTTGAATCATAGTTTGCTTTCTTTATATCTATATTTTCCAGATTTTTTGTTACTTACTACATGAATCAATGCTTTTTGATGAGTTCAGTGTTGTTCTACAATGTGGAAAAGAGTAAGACAAAATAAAGGAAAAAAAAACCCTCTAAATTAGTAGGTGTGTCCAAACTTTGGACTGGTACTGCACTTAAGAACATTTACAGTTGATCAATATAATACAGAACAGCACAGAAACATGTTGTGTTGTGTATTTAATGTGACCTATTAAATTACCTTGTTAACTGGTGATAAAATGGAAAAAAGAAAACTAAACATTTGTGCATTCAGCATACTCTGATATGCAGATGTGTGGGAAGTATTCAGAGCTTTTACTTCAGTAAAAGTAGGGATACTACAACAACAAAGTAAAAACCTAACAAGTAAAAAACATGTATTCTAATGTTAATGCAATAAAGACACATATTATCAGGAAAATGTACGTAAGTATATAAGTAAAGCTGTTATAGTCAGCTGTGGTGGTTATCCATGTTATACAGTATAATATTGTGCAGTTGAATGTGCAATCCATTCTATTTTACAATTACTTGCTTTTTAGTTTAACAAAAGTGCATTTGTAGTGTTGCATTTGAAATTACATTACACAGTTCAGCAATTTGTGGTTTTGTAGGCACAGGTGATGTAATGTTGTGTTATTGATTTATAAGTCATTGCAGATTTCATGCTCCTTTCAAAACGAAGTGGCCCGTACGGGGATCGAACCCGCGACCTTGGCGTTATTAGCACCACGCTCTAACCAACTGAGCTAACCGGCCATATTTACAGTGTTCTACTCAACCAAACTTGATGCGTTATCTCCCTATTTTAGAGTCAGCTTTGAAGTACTACTAAAATTTATTTTATTCTTCTCTTTTAGCGGTACTTCACTTCTCCGCCAAGTTTCTTGAAATTCAGCTGCGTAGTTTTTGCATAATTTTGCTGGCAGATCTACAAACAAATATGCACTTCAAACACCCCTGTGCCCAGGTAGATTGATGAAATTATGAACAGGATGGCAGAGAAGTAACTTCAGATAGAAATACATGAAGTACTAGTATTTGTAGGGGTTTGGAAACATACTGCCCAGGCAACAAGTCCACAAATGCAAATATTTGTCTTTGACAGAAAAGACAATTGTGGCCCGTACGGGGATCGAACCCGCGACCTTGGCGTTATTAGCACCACGCTCTAACCAACTGAGCTAACCGGCCTTGCAGTATGTAGCCTAGCATGGCCATTCAGTAGGAAATGGTGGCGGTATTTACAATTTTGTTGATCCATCTGGATAGTTCCTCCATAACCAGCAAGATATACTCAATAATATAATAAACTGGAAGTGGATGCAGTATTCCAGTTACTACACCAGGCTTACTGCTGGAATAGAGCAGTTGAGAGAGGATCATTTACTCTTGGAATGTAACTATTACCATCACAGGTACCACTATCTGTAGATAAGATGACAAACTCAATCAGCTTTACAGGGAATAACATTGTTATCAGTGAAATGTTACATTACAGTTCAAAATGCCTTCAACTTCAATGAATAACACTAAAGACACATCTTTTCCACCTCGTAATCCCTTTTTTCTATATGTTCCTTTCTCCATTTTATTTGTCTTTTGCATTCTTGCCTACTTTGTAAAGTACTGTATGGGTATTATGTATTATTATGATCTAAAACATATATGTTCATGCAATTTGTTTTGACACCAATGTGCCTGACAGTCAGCCAGCTAATGTAGTGTTACCTTTAACTGTGAGGAATATGCAGTGGAGAAACACAATCATAGAGCTGTTCTCTTCAACAGAAAATAATTACATTATTCATCTCTAATGGTGAAACTACAATTGGTGATGACATATATGATATATTATATATATGCTCTTTGGTTAAATGAGTATGTCGCTGTAAATGCTGAATGAAATCATCTAACAAGCGATTCTCTCTTCACCTGCTCACTTCCTCTCCTGCTGTCCATTGTGCAGTTTAACCGCTGTGTGACCTCCCAGATGATTAAATGGTTCAGTAACTTCAGAGAGTTCTTCTACATCCAGATGGAGCGATTTGCACGCCAGGCTGTCCGAGAGGCCCTCACCCGGTGGGTTTGGCATGTTGTGCTCATTTTAGTGGCAAGACTTCCATTGTTTGACTGGGTTTTATAGGAGCTGGCGTAGAAATTTTTACTTTAGTTAACATGCAGCTGCTGTGCATATTGCCTTGTATGTTTGATCATTTGTGGAGAGAAGGATTACAAATTGCAGAATGACAAAACTTTGTTGAATCATGCTTTGGCCTTTCCTGTTTTATGCACAGCGTGAAGCGCCGTGGTTTCCTGCCAGTCATTCAGTTTTGCTAAAAGGATCATTCCACCTCAGTTCACCAAATTTAGAAAAAATGTTCATGCCTGACCAGCTTATATATTTTTTTGTTATTAAGTAAAACATGTGTAAAGTCTGGGGTCTTTTCATAATTGGATATTGAAAAGTATTGCATATTGGAGTGATTTCACCTATCATACCTGCTCAATGCATGTTCAAATATTGACAATAAATGCAAAAAAGGTAATTTAAATATTTTTTTCTTATAAAGTATGCTTCTGGCTGACACCATACTCTACATCTTTAAAGCTCTTATTGGTGCCAGTCAGAGGGGGAAAAACAGCCTCTTAGGGTGAAAAATAAAGGGTTTGTGGTTGATGGAATATCGAAGTGGAAAAAACATGGACATTTTTTGACGAAATTTGCACCATCATATCACTGATTCGTATTATTCTATCACAGCAGGGTTGTACCATTAAAGACCATATGTACATATCAATGAGCCTGCAAAATGTCAGGACTCTAGCTCCATTATTTCTCAAGTTCTGGCACTTTGGAGTGAAGCAAAC
>OMNN01028414.1:0-20466 GCA_900302755.1 Chromis chromis | reverse complement strand
TGCACAGCGTGAAGCGTCGTGGTTTCCTGCCAGTCATTCAGTTTTGCTAAAAGGATCATTCCACCTCAGTTCACCAAATTTTAAAAAATGTTCATGCCTGACCAGCTTATATATATTTTTTTTTATTAAGTAAAACATGTGTAAAGTCTGGGGTCATGGGTAACATTAGGGTCTTGAGGTAAAAATCCTTGTGTAGAAAAATTTTGCGCCATTTTATTTGCGCCGAGCTGTGGAGCAATGTTTGAAGTGCCAGAACTTGAGAAATCATGTAACTACAGTCCTGAAATTTTGGTACCACTTTTCATAATTGGATATTGAAAAGTATTGCATATTGGAGTGATTTCACCTATCATACCTGCTCAATGCATGTTCAGATATTGGCAATAAATGCAAAAAAGGTCATTTTATTAATTTTTTTTCTCATAAAGTATGCTTCTGACTGACATCATACTCTACATCTTTAAAGCTCTTATTGGTGCCAATCAGAGGGGGAAAAAACAGCCTCTTAGGGTGAAAAATAAAGGGTTTGTGGTTGGTGGAATATTGAAGTGGAAAAAACATGGACATTTTTTGACCAAATTTGCACCATCATATCACTGGTTCGTATTATTCTATCACAGCAGGGTTGTACCACTGAAGACCATATGTACATGTCAATGAGCCTGCAAAATGTCAGGACTCTAGCTCCATTATTTCTCAAGTTCTGGCACTTTGGTGTGAAGCAAACACCCAAAAATTGACATGATCCACCCCTTTTTAAGAATTTATAACTCAGAGACTAATGTCACCTTTGAACCCAGATTTTACACATGGTCAACTCAATCAATATTCAACACTTTTTAAAAGAATCAGTCACATTAAAGAGTGTCAGGCATGGCTCATTTGGTGAATTGAGGCGGAATGACCTATAATCAAACAAGCAACTTATAGATGAAAAAATATATTATATATAATGTCTATATTTTTCTGTTTGCTTTCAAATTTTTTATGATTTGGACAACGGGATAATAAATCAGCTTTGATTGTATTTGAATGTATAGCAATGACATTGGTGGTGGATTATTAAGAATACATTCTGGGTTTTACAATGACTGCATTTAAATGAGTCTCTTTGTTGTATCTCTGTGACCCAGGGAAGGTGCACCTCGTCTGGGCCGAGAGAGTCAGCTGCGAGTGGGCCGCGACACAGAGCTCTACCGCATACTGAACATGCACTACAATAAGAGTAACATCTACCAGGTGAGGAGAGTGTGTAGCAGCATGTCTGTTGTGCACTCCAGCTCTCAGCCTGCTAATTGTGTAACTGTACACAGCCCTTGGGTGGGTGTTTTAATGCCATACAGTGCTGCCAGTACACTGAAAGCATGATGCAATTGTTTTTTATGGGTTGGGGACCTTGAGTGTAATTGGTTTGCAGAGAAGCACCACAAGGTTACATAGGTTTCATCCTAAATGATGTAAACAGTAGAGAATAATATAGAAATGGGATCTCGAACTGCTTTCTATAATAATATGACCTTGGTTAATATAATGCTGGATGCTGAGCTGATATCATGACCAACAAAATAGTAGAGGTGGTCATGTATAGACAGATCTACTAAACTGACCATTTTTGCTCTATTCTACACTTTAGAACAAAACTGAAGATATCAAACATATAAAATGGCACCTAGAGTTCTGTAGTAAGCAAAAAAAAGTAGTAAACAAACCTAAGTATGTTTGAAAGTTGCATTTTTCAAAGTAGCCACCCCTTACTTTCATAACAGCTTTGTACCCTCCTGGCATTTTCTCTATCGGCTTCACCTGAAATGCCTTTGAAAGAGTTCCCACATATGCTGTGAGCACTTGTTGGCTGCTTTTCCTTCACTCTGGAGTCCAAATCATCCCAAATAGTCTCATATGGGTTTAGGTTGGGCGACTGTGGAGGCCAGATTCTGTGATGTAGTACTCCATCACTCTGCTATATGGTTAAAAAAAAAAAGAAAAGAAAAGTGGGGCACACAGGGGCTCTGAAGTCAGCTGGAATAAGGTTTGTTGTTCTGATTGGACCAAAATTGAGCTTTTTGACAAAACACTAAATGCTATGTTTGGTGATCAAAAACACTGCATCCACACCATGAAGCATGGTGGTGGCAGCATCATGATGTGGAGATGAAAGTTGTGTTTTGGGTCACAGTCCAGTAGAAAAACTAATTATAGAGCCTGTAAACCAGAATGGTGATGCTGCAGGATGCCATAGGAACCATACTGTTTCGGTGTTGCCTTGGGTTCTTGATTCTGACACACTGATGTGGGCTCTACTCTGAGATGTAGTCCATCTCTGTGGATGGTAATGAACTTCTGCAGTAGCGGTAACTCTTTCAGTTTCATCAAAACATTAGATTTTTGCGACTGTACTCGAAATTTCCACATTCTTGACATGACATGGACTCTTTAATTAGCGATTTTTGCCATAATAAGGGTTACTACGTATGCCAACATTACCTCAGCACTACACAACTTATGGTGCAGTCCCTTCTCTATTGGCAACCTATTGCCATTATAGTATAATATGTTATGGAAGCAAGCAGTGGCTGCAACAGTGTTTTTGGTTTACTACATAGTGTAAGTCCATATGTGTTATTTAATAGCTATAATGTCGTCAATATTTTTCTGCAATGTAGAATTTTTTAAATAAAAACTCTTGAATGTGTAGCTGTATCCAAACTTTTCTCTGGTATTGTATGTGTCTGGTTTTTAACCACTATGAGGACACACACACACACATGGCAAATATTTAATTTATATTCTTTTCATTGAATGGAAACCAAAAAAGTCGTGTTAAGTTAATTCTCCCGAGGTCACCATTCAAGAGCCCAACTGCCGAGATCTGCTTGATTACTGTCACTCAACTACTGTAATATTGAAAATAAAAGATATTGGCAATCTATGTTCATGTACGTACATATGAAAATAGAGTTGCTTATGCGTGTGCTTAATGTTAATGTTGGTATATACCTATAAATTCAAGGATTTTGGAGTTTTGTTCTCACCGTAGGTAGCTGTCATTGGGATCTATTGAGTTTAATAAAAAGTTAAAGCGTAAAAAAGAAGATATCGTCTATACTATACAATTGAAAATTACCCATTCACGAGAGCAGGTACGAGTTTTTTCACTTGCTTGTAATGAAGTGTGCTGTGATTTTGCTTTTATTCAGTGCAATAAGCAGCTGCCCTTAGTGTGTATATTAGCTTTATATGTGTTTGAGGCTCTGCAAAAGAAAGAACTCTGAAGTAGTGTTGTATATCATTGACCTGTTGAAGGGGGCACCGAGCGCTGTGTGAAAACAATCATCAAATATAGAGATTCATCTGATTTATTTAGTGTTAACTTCAGCAGATGATTATTGTTTTAGTGCAGGCTGTTCAAGGGAAACTTTAACACGGCATTGAAAACACTAAAAACACTGTAGCTGTTGAACAAAAATCCCTCGCGAAAAGTCAAGGCGATGCTGAAATACGAAATCATCTCTGTGGTGTTGAGAGCAAAGTCACACGGCTGCTTTGTGAATTTCAAAAGCCGCGTTCACCTGCACATGTGGTGAGTATATTAGCTGAACGAGCCTCAGCTCAAGTTAAAGCTGTGAATAGGTGGTTTTTATTACAAATATCACGTATCACATGAGTGCATGAGCCATGAGCAGCAGATCTCTGGTTTGAATTCTTGCTGAGGACCTTTTCTCATTCCCCTGCTCGCTCTCCTGCATGTACTGTCCTTGTCCCTTTCGAATAAAGTTTTTAAAAAAAATCCCCAAAATAAATCTTGAAAATAATAATGACCTTCACGGGTTGCTGCTATTGTGCTGGCATTGCTTCCTTTGACACTTGTCATTGTAACAGATTGCCATTTTCAGTGCGATAAAACTTGTTCAGTGAAATGGCCAAACTCTGCAATATGACTAACAGGAGAATTAGGGACACACACATAAAAGACACAGCCTGAATATTCCCATCACACAAAATAAGTGCAAACACCTGCGTGAGTGCACTGAATGGTAATTATAACATGTATTGTAATGTGCCTCGTGTGAAGGCTGCGAAACTATTCACCGCTCAGAAATTCTTATTACCAGATTTTTATTTTTTTTTAATAATCAAAACTGAAGCAGAGCCACACATGCTGATGAAAGCTGTGTCCTCCTGGCTTTGACTAAACCTTTTTCTCCTCACAATAGCAGCACACCAGATGAAAAGATAATTTTACAAGGTATAATTAAATCGCAGTTATGATTTCAGGTGATGGCTGGATAAATGACTGGATCTATACTTGCTCCATTAAGAGGCACAACATTGAACTTCTGCTTTGTACATTTATGTCTCCCGCCTGCAGGTTCCCGAGAGGTTTATCGAGGTGTCCGAAGTGGCTCTGAGAGAGTTCTATTCTGCCATCTGGACCGGGAGGGACAGCGACCCCTGCTGGAAGAAAGGAATCTATAAAATCATCTGTAAACTTGACAGTCCTCTACCGGACGCGTTCAGGCTGCCTGGCTGTCCGGTCGGCTGAACCGCTTCCATCTGTGTACAAAAACGCACAAATGCATGCGATTTTACTAAATTTATCAAAGCATTCATCAACTGTGAGAACTGCTACGAGGCTCACTCCTACAATCCACCTCATTCACACTGAACAACATAAATCCTCTTGACATAGTGTGCAGAGGAAGACACATAACATACACGCTTAAACCGACACGCACAGACTCGGCACGCTCTGTAATAAGAGTCTTGTGACTGGAACATTGAATTGGACGGAGCAGGAATTCCCTCTGCAAACATTCCTCAGCAGTCAGTTGACTTGTGCTTCGTACAGGTTTGTTAAAATAAAAGAGGTGCAGCAGCTCCAGAGACTGTTTTTTTTTTTTTGGGTCAAGGAAATATGCATAGCTGCTGTGTGTGGTGTTGCGTTTGAAAATATATGCATTCCCTGACAATCCCTTGTAAAGTCCATAACAGAGTGCTACTCTATGCATCCGCTCAGTGATTTCAACAATGTACATGTTTGGAATACTTGCAGACAAAGCGTCCACAGCCTGAGTACAAGTTTCCTCCGAGCAAAGAGCAGAAAAAATTCCAGCTTCCTGACAAACATTTGAAAAAGAAAACCAATTCTCAGCAATGACACCTAAACATTTCAGTGCTGCTCTGCCTCAGTGGCGTTCACTGTTACACATTAAATATGATTGTTTGCTCGATATTACCTTTAATTGTTGCCTTGTGTGTGTGTGTGTGGGCTTCGGGATGCTTTTTCTTCAATTTTTCAATTTTCTCCAACATCCAATCTAAATTTTTTTGTATCCAGGCCAGAAAAAACACTTGTCAGTTGTGTATTTGTAAGAAAAACGCCCTCGTTTCTGCTCAGTATTTTCAAATCAGTGGGTTTCTTTTGCTTGTATATCCATCTCTCTGTTCAGTATTAAATTATTATAGAGCTTTTGTACATGACGGCACAATGTAATCAAAGGGACAGTATATTGAATTTAAAGTTAAATGTTTCGTTGTTGTACTCTTATTGTTGAAATGTTTTCTTTTAACGTGAACTAAATAGGCCACATGCACAATTCGTGTATTTGTTTCCCCCCACAGAGGAAACTTCCACTCGATCTGCTGTACACTCTTATCTTGGAGAAAGTTTCTGTTCATGAAAATGTTGGTCGACGTGTTTTTTGAAGTGCATGTTTCCTAGATTTGCTTTTTTTTGGGTTTTTTTGTTTGGCATTGTAACCCCTTTATTTCTCTCTCATCTTTTATATTGTACATATTCTCCACTGTAGATCTGTGCCTCATTTAAAAAACTTTGGTGAATTTTGATGTTTAAACTTATCGATTAAAGTGATTCCAGGCTTGTGTCATGACGTCTGGATACACGTTCAATCGCACAAAAGTCTCTGGTTCTGGTAGGCGACACTGATTCTATCATATTTTAAGCCTTTAATCTAACACAGTAACACACAAGCGACACTAATACTAGGATGGTGGGACTAAGTCTAACCACCTGAGACAGACTCACAAACACAATTTCTCTGGTATGTGTCCTTTATTTGACTCAAAGTGGACAAAGAGTCTTGTCACATTGAGCCTGGTTAAGTAAATGCTCCACATAGTAGTTGAAATTTCAAAATAAGAGCTTCGACGCTTATATAAATGCAAATATCCCTTAACTAATTTGTTTTTGGACTGATTTTGTCTGCATTTTCTGTATCAGAAGAGCCCACTGCAAATTATTTGTCTGTATTATCTAAATTTAGGACATTTGGAAGAAGCACAGTGTTTCAAACTGTGACGATTTGTGAAGCAGAAAGTATTCACAGTTTTTTTGGACCCAGCACTTGGATATGAAAGATCAGACACATTTGAGAAATAATCAGGTCAGATTTCAGGCAATTAGCATTTCCTTGCAGGTATTAGTTCAGATTTGTACAGATTGATTGTTAAATTAAGCAAACCCCTTGATTTTCTACTTACATGACTTCTTCTAACTCTTATCTTTCATAAGTGAGTGCATTAATTTAGCACTTAATTGCACAAAGAGATCATTCTAAGTGCTTTATGAGCAAACGTAAAGAATTAAATGTGCCTCTATGTGTACATACATTTCACTTTAAAAAAAAAAAAAGTGTCAAAAATGTGTTTTTACATCTCATAATTTAAACCTAAAACCTGGCACTACATGCAGCCCTACTGTCTAAATCACATTTGCAAATTCTATTAACACTAAAAGAGCAGACTGGCTCTCAAGGGGAACTCCAGCGGCTCTTTGAGAAATGTTAAATCACAAGTCTACACTGAAAGTAAAACTAAATCTTGTTTCATTTAATGCAGTCTAAACGTATTTCCTGGCAAACTTGAATGATGCAACTGTGGATGTGTGTCAGAGATGAGTTTTACAGCGCAGAGGTGAGTTTTGCATGCATAAAAACGGTCATATGACAGAAGTCACAAGGTTCGATTAAGTATTCTGGGAAAGAACTTCCACTTGCAGCCATCCAAACGCTCACACACACACACTGTCGGCCAAGTCTAATGGGTTGACATGCCTCTAAACCAGCTCAGCCTGTCACTAAGTCCAACCACCTGATGCTGCGTTGGGTGCAACACTCAGATGTAACATATACTTTTACTATCATCAACAATCAACACACAATAAGAGTAGAAATAAAGGATTTAGTGGTGAGTTTGCAGAGTAACAAGTGTTATCAGCTCTTCTCTCTCTGCTTCCCACAGCTTTTAGTTTATCTTTCTGGGGTTTCACTTGAGACCAGCTGCTGACCCGAAGAAAATCCATCTGTATGAAGAGCAGTGTCCAAGTTTATCAGCCCAGCAGTGTGACAAATAAATGATTTTTTACGCATTTGGATGTGGCGATGTGGTCAAAAGAAGCACAAGCTCATTCAATCTACGCACAGGAGGGATCTGGAAGGCAGGATTGTCACTTCAGGCAACTTGACTGTGAGTGAAGTTGATTTTATTTTTTAAATTAGACGAAATATCACCAGAAATCGAACATTCTCACCTTCAAAATATAAGCGTATGTAAATAGGCTCTTACTATTGTCTAAAGAAGGGGAAGGTGAGTTTGGACTGACGGGGTTTTAATGGTTGCATTGGACTTTATTGAAAGCCTTTTGAATTATGGTTTGGTAACATCAAACAAAATGCAAGTCTGGAAGTTTTTTCTTAGTTTTGGGGGGTTTTGGAGGCCACAGTGTGCTGTTTGTTGTGCGTGTGCCATTTTATTATCAGCCTTCTGGTCTCAGTTGAGCATTTGATTACGCAAACATTTCCACTTTTATCCAACTTCTTTATTGTAAGTTATTGCTTTTTAAATTTTAAAAACAAAAGCAGAGTACTTTTAATTGTTTTGATAATTTTCTTGGGGTCATAAATGTACATATCACTCCTCTAAAAATGATCCATTTCATGTAATGTAAAAAAACCCTTTACGCCCAGATTTTTACCATTTTTTATAGATGTTTTTTTCTTTCTTTCTTTCTTTTTTTTTTTTACAGTGCGGCCGGTTCAGCCTAACTGACTGGCAATGCAATTATTATTATTTTTAATTATTACTAGCTTGCCTATCCTTCAGCTTAGCCTGATTAGTTGACTAGTGCAGAACCGGCTCGACCATTAGGCAATGTAGGCAAATGCTAAGAGCGCCATGGCCTCCAGGGGGCGCCACAAAATCAGGAAAAAACTCACCTCCAATATAATTATATTAAAACTAGTTATTACCATTAACTCTTAAAATGGAAAAGCTTAAATTGATTCAAATGTAAAGCAATGCCTAATTAATATTACTACAAAACAATGATATTTGATTTCTTTTGTAAGTAAATCGCTGATGGAGGGGGGCGCCATATAAAAGCTTGCCTAGGGCGCCACATTGGGCAGTAGTTTTTATGGTTTTTACTACACTGCTCTGGGCGCTACTTTTTACTTGTTTATTTACAACTCCACACTTTTGCTCCAATTATAATGCTGCTTTTTATGCCATTAAAAGCCGGGAAAAAAAGAAAAAACTAAAACACTGCTTTTTAGTCCAAAGTGGTGCTTTCTAGCATTGTTTTTTGCGCCATCAAAGACAGTGCTTTTTACTGTGGTCCCATTACAATACAAAATTTTTTACATCATCAAAAAAATGCTGCTTTTTAAATGTTCTATTTGCAACTCTGTGTTTTACACTGTCAAAGCTTAAAAAACGATTATTTTTTTTGGCGGGATAAACGACTTGCTGACAGATCATTTACTTTTTCAATCAGTGATGCTTCTAAACGCTTAAAATTAAACATCAATCAGGCAGAGACTTTTTTATTGGCTTATGCAGTTTAAATTGACACTGGTTTGCTTTGTTTTTTACATTACATGCTTGTTATTCTCACATTACCACCAGTCAGTTCATGCTGCGGCTTTATTTTGAAAAACCCCGTCAGCGGTGTTTCGTGTCAGTGCCGCTGACTTGACGCTGCTCTGTGCGCAGACGGAACCGGGCCTCTGGATGATGGCGTTAACGGGGCTGCTGCTGCTGGAGCTCGGTCTGTACGCCTCCTGCTTCGTCTGTGGGATCGTCACGGCCGCATCCATCACCATCGTCCAGGTGACTAGACTGAAATATTTTACCAAAGAACCAACAGGGAACCTCCAGGGAACCAAGGTCCAAGGTTTCCTGAAGGTTCCTGCTTTCTGTTTTGTGTTTAGAACAAACTGCAACTTTCTTACAGCCGCAAACTTTCACTTTTAATTTCCCTTTATCAATTAATTTGCATAAAATGTCAACAGAAATTGCGACTTATTTATATATATATATTTTTTTTTTTTTTTTTAACTTTTCCATATGGTAGTAGAGACGTTACAAGTTGTATTTATGTGTTGTTGTGTTGGATTTCACTAAATATCACATACACACAGACTTTTTCGTGAGTTTTAGCTGCAGGAAAACAACAAGTGCGCTTCTTCCGCACTGTTAAGATAAAGATCAACATTTATTTTGAAGCTTTAACAACTCTCTCCTAATGCGCGGGCGTGTGAAAATGTGCGCGCGCATAATTCAGATACTGTCCTCATCATGTGACCAGACGCTCCTCGTGCCCAATTATTCGCCCTGCTGCCTCTTTATCAGAGTCAGATGCTGCAGTTTATCCATTAGTATGTGTGTGTGCAGTTTGTGCTCCTCTGGTATGGAAGACAAGAAGTGCCACATTCGCCTCGCTTTGCGCGCAACTTAAATTTCAACGCTGCTTTTTATGTCAAATGCTGAAAAAGTGGTTCTTAGTACGGCATTCGAATTACGTGGCATTTGTCATGCTGTCAAGTTGGAAAGTTGCATGCAAAGAGGCGAATTATGGCTCTTTTTTTTTTACGGCACTCTAATTACACAGGTTTTTACACTGTTAAAGGCTAAATGAGTCACACTTTGTATGGAGCTCCAATTACAGCAGTGTTTTTTTATGTTGTCAAAAATCTAAAAAATTGCAGCTTTTTATGACACATTATACAATAATCTATAATCTAACCTTTATTGGTCCCTTGGGGAAATTCCTTCTCTGCATTTGACCCATCCTATTCAAAGTTAACCTTAACTATACATACTAGGAGCAGTGGGCTGCCGTGGTGCAGCGCCCAGGGAGCAGTCATGGGTTAAGGGCCTTGCTCAAGGGCCCACAGTGGTGGTGACTGGGAAAAGCGGTCGTTCTCACTTTCCCACCTCAACCTCTTGCCAGTCCCGAGGCTCGAACCGGTTACAAATTCTCTTCACAAACCACTAGGCTACCACTGCCCCTAATATACGGCATCAAAAGCAGAAAAAGTGCTTAATATGCTCTAATTAGCATGCTGCTTTTATGGCGTCAAAAGCTGAAAAATCGCCGCCTCCCAAAGCGCTCTAGATACGTTGTTTTTTAATGCTGTCAGAAGTTTTAAAACAGCATAGCTTTAACAGCAGTTTTAGTACAGCTTAATTTTTTACGCCCACAAACCTAAATTTTTTTAACGTTCAAATTACAACTTTGGTTTTTACACAGTCCAAAAACAAAAATGCGTTCATTTGCACTTTATCAAAAGCATCACTTCCTACGGCACTTAAATAACAATCCCATTTTTTATGCCAGCAAAAGTCAAAAGAGTGACACTTTGTATGGCACTCTAATTACAAGTTTGGTATTTACACCATCAAAACCCAAAAAGGTGCAGCTTTTTACGTTTTTCTGATTACAACACTGGTTATGCACCTCTTTCTATGGTGCTCGAATTTCAGTGTGGTCAAATGTCAAAGAAAGTCTTTTACGTGTCAAAAAAGCGCCACTTTTTGTGGAAAACCCAGTTTTCACAGCATCAAAAGTCAAAAAAAGTGGCACTCTAATTACAGCGGTCGTCAATTGACAACCGTCAATTGACAGTTTTACTGCATTTTTCCCGTAGGGAAAGTTACATTTGTAGAGCAGCAGAGAAAAAGTTGTAACGGTCAACATGAGTTTTAAACCTTCACCTCTTGACTGCACTGCTCACACTCAGACCACCAGACTATCATCAGATATATATACTGCAAGAGTCATGTCACTCTGAATCAAAATGCAGTGTTATCCCAAAAAAGTTTTGGTTTCAATCACGTGCAAACAGAAGCAAATTTTATGGTACTTTTTGCTTTCCGCACTCTGAGCCCATTTGCAAGCTAAACCGAGTAACAACAAGCAAATTAATGCAACAAAACTGAGCCACTAACTGAAAAAACAGAGGTTAAACTTCATCCTTCTGTCTCTTTCTCCATCTCTCAGGGTAATTTTGGAGGTCTGTGCATGCTGTATGGACTCGTCAGCTACAATGCATCAGCGAGCCTCATTGGAATCCAGTCACCCAGCTCCTCGTCTCTGTGCTACTTTGTCTCGGCCATTTCAATCCTGGTGGCAGTGGTGTGTTTCTCCCTGTCTCTGTACTGGGCCTACTCTTTCTGCATCGACGGGGACATCAAAAGGTGACAAACTTGTGAAAATATAATATGTTGGTGTTTTGGTGGGACCCAAAAGCAGATACTAAGATTGAATTTAAAGTAAAGAGGTTTTGGGGACCAGGGGACTGGGTGAGTCTGGTCTGAGAGTTTGAGGAAATGTGGATTTGAGCAGAGAAGAAATATAAGAAAATCCTTTTTCTAGAGCAGCGGCACAGACAGGCAGTGAGCATAAGTCACACTGGACAGAGAGTGAGAAGTCTGTAGCAAGAAGTAAAACTCAAACAAGAATCAAAAGAGGGAACCAACTGATTCATCACACATAGTTAGGTGACACTATGGCGAGGAGCGACTGGAGATCTGCTGTCTTTATACTGTGGAGGCTGATCAGTGGATCAGGATCAGGTGAGCTTGATTGCTGAATGCAGCCCAGGTGAGGAAGCAGAGCAAAGAGGGGAAGGAGTGATTCAATGAAAACAGAAAAAGACACAAAACTCTCCAAATACAAACGTGACAATGAACATTAAAGGAATCAGTAAGCAGTGTTTTCCCCTTTTATTTTAGCCAACACAGGTTGTTGGTTACTTTTATGTAAAGTCCATTTAGATTTAACCCCTACAGACTTATTTCTGTGTATCAAATTTACATATTTAGAAGTTTCTCCATGAAATTAATCTAAGCTACACAATAAAAACGTTGATATTTGGAGTCATTCAGCAAGTTGGCAGGATTGGTTTCTTAGGTTTGTTACATATAAAAACCCTGGAAATCTGAATCAGTATTTTTGAGACTGTTATCCGTACACTGCCATTTCATGGTGGACATGCTTAACCATGACGTTGATTGTTTATTCAAGCAATCAACATATTAAATCTTTAAACTTGGAGCTGCATTGAGGTTGAGGTCTTATTTCCAATATACCAGAGCACAGACACAAATAAACAGACTTTTTCCAGTATACGAATGAAAGAAAACTGAGGTGAAATCAGCAAGGATATAAAATATTATAAAAGCGGAACTAGTAAAATAACTAAAACATTAGGAATAAACACAAGGAAGTAAGATTTAAGGCAAGGTGAGTTGGCTAAAAAAAATAATTAAACAAATGAATCAAGTTTAATTGTTCTGCATGTCAATCCTAGTTACAGAAAGTAAGTTAAACTGGATCCTGTAATTTCAGTAAAAACAGCCAGTACCTGCAGTGTAATCCAATTGTTCGAGCATGTACAGTAAGGACGTGCTTCAAAAGACAGCAGAGAAGCTTTGTAAGGCAGTAAAAATACTAGTAAGGGCTTTACAAAGAAATTAAACCTATTGCCTATGACACCTTACAGAGAGGGAAGGCCACCCAACATTAGCATAGAGCTCACAGTGATGAGTAGTATAATTATGACCAGTAATGAAGAGTGATAAATAGCATTCAAGGACTAAAGAGTCGCAGCTGATACATGCATGTAAAGTGTCACTATAATCCAACACTGATTGAAAAGTTACCTCAATTGGCGTCTCTCTACAATGCAATGCTCAGTGCCTATAAAAAGTATTCAACCCCCTCACAGTTTCCCCCTTTCGTTGCTATTTAAGAGTGAATCTGTGTAGCTTTGACTGTATGCTTCGGCTAACTGTCTTGCTAGAAAACAAGTCTTCCTCCAAGTTGCAGTTTTTATTGCAGGATTTCCCTAGACTTTGCTGCATTCATTTTACCCTCCACCTTTACAAGTCTTCCAGCACCTGCTGCCAAGAAGCATCCCCACATCATGATGCTGCCACCACCATGCTTCACATCATGATGCTGCCACCACCATGCTTCATAGTGGTTGTGATGATGTGCAGTGTTTGGTGTCCACTAAACATAGCGTCCAAAGCTCAATTTTGGTCTCTTCTTCCAGTTGATTTCAGAGTCTCCCATGTACCTTCTGGTAAACTCTAGTCAAAATTTAATATGAGCTTTCTTCAGCAGTGGCTTTTTCTTTGCCACTCTCCCGTAAAGCTTTGACTGTATAGACTGTCTCTCCCATCTCAGCCACTGAAACTTGTAACTCCTTCAGAGGACTCATGGGTGTCTTGGTGGCCTCCCTCACTAATGTCTTTCTCGCATCATCATTCAGTTTTTGGGGATGACCTTCTTTAGTCGGATTTATGCATGGGCTTTCTTCCTTCCATTTCTTAAAGATGGGTTTAACTGTTCTGTGATTTGGAAGCAGCATCAGGGGACTTTCCAGCCAGAATACTGAAATACTGTTGGGCAAGTTAGCTGGATTGTTTTAAGGTTTTACAAACTGAGTGTGATTTAACAGTACAGGAACATGAAGTACAAATTACTAAATGATCAAAAACAGGACACAGGTCATTCCATGGTAACAGTCACATGTTACATTCTGTAGTTTCACATCATGTCCTCATTTGGTCAGAGGTTGAAATAACACTTTATTCTTCTCTATCCTCTTTCTCTTTTCCCTTCACATCAAAACAGACCTTCAGCATTCTCACACTCTCTCTCTGTTTTCTTTGTTCTCCACAGGGAGCGCATGTGGATGAACCTGATCGTAGCCGTGTGTGGCGTCTTCCTGTTCTTCCTGCTCATCTCGGGCTGCATGCTGAAGATCGGACGCGACTCGCTCTGCAACTCGGTCGTGCAAACCGTTCCCAACATCACCAGGTGCACACATGTACAAACATGTAAAACCTTCACAAACAAGTCTCGAATGAAACTAAAAACAACATCTGAAACCCGGCGAGTGTTGCTTTGTGTTGGCTCGCTCTCAGATTTCACTTTTTTGTGTCTTTGCTACACAAATTTAATTTCACCTCATTTACCTCTATTTAAAAAAACATCCACTCAGTTGCACTATCGATAAAAGCTTGATAGATGAAAGTAGGTACATTTGATGTAGTGCCTGTGGTCATGCTGCGCTTATTCTTTTAAGATGTCTCTTTCTTTTTCAAAATGTTGTCAGCCCTGTTTTATCTGGAAAAACAGAAGCAACCACAGTTTCTCATCTTTAATGACTCAGCCTGCATCATAATGCTCTGAAAGGGTCAGCTCTTAAAAGAGAAGCAAAGACCTGTATAATGTTGTTAGCTTTTAATTGCTTGTTCCAACCTTGATGTTATTTATGTAACTTGCAGTTCATCATCTGAGAAATGAGGTGCACTTGCTTATTTGTTCCCAGATTCAGTAGCCATTAAATGTCATTAAAGTTAAGGTTAACCTTTTAGCAGCCAGCAGGTCACTGGCGAGCAGTTTAAACCAGTTCAGAGCTGCTTATTTCTGTGCATAAAAGTATAAATGTTTAAACTTTTGTCAATATGGGAATGCTACACATTGTTAAATCAGTTAGAAGTCCCTAGCTCCCATTAGCATCATGCTAAACAAGCACATTTTTAGAAACTAGAACGTTTCAAATGAAGTTCTTCTGTTGTACACTTTTCCATCTAGCAATGCAAAATAGGGATGGGTGTTAAGAGAAGTGGATATGTGTTATATTTTATGACAGTTTTAGAGAAACTTTAGCATCTTAGATATCTCATGTTGGACCTAAAAGTTAGTTAAAGCATAATCTAATCTGTTTTCTATTAGTTTTCTAAACATGCATTGTATTTCTGTGTCTCTAGCTGTGAAGATGCCCAGACTAGAAAATGGGCCAGCCCACTCAAAGGTGGAAGGTTCTACAACAGTCTGCATAAAGCTGAGGTCAGTATGCCATTTACGAATTTTATTCTATGTCCAGAAACACATGGACCACACAGGTATAATAGCTAGTGCTTGTAATGCCAGATTCAGTGATATAATTTAGGTTGGCATAGCAAATTTACTCAGACCCCAGTTACAGCACCTATAAAAAGTATTTGGGAAGGTTTTTTTTTTTAAACTTTTTTTTTGCTTTTAAACATTAAATCATAGTAAATTCAATTTGTATTTTGTTTTTTAAAGAAAAAATAATCTGGAAACAGACTTCTATAAAGTATCAATTAATTAGATCAAAATTGAGCTTTTTGACCATCAGACTAGATGCCATGTTTGGTGGACATCAAGCACTTTAAATCATTACAAATACACCATCCCCACTGTGAAGCATGGTGATGGCATCATCATGATGTGAAGCATGGTGGTGGCAGCATCATGATGTGAAGCATGGTGGTGGCATTATCATGATGTGAAGCATGGTGGTGGCATCATCATGATGTGAAGCATGGTGGTGGCAGCATCATGATGTGAAACATGGTGGTGGCAGCATCATGATGTGGGAGATGCTTCTTGGCATTCTTGGAAAAATGGGGTAAAATTGCAGTGTCCAGAAGTGCAAGGCTGATTGAGAAGATAGGCTCAATGCTGAAATTGCAGCCAAAAGTTTATCTACTAAATATTCTCTTGAAGGGGATACTTATGCTGTCACTTATTTTAGGCTTTTTCATTTTTAATGAAATGACATTACGTTGTAGAAATATGTTTTCATTTAAATTCTTGTCAAAAAAGCCAAATTAAATTCACAGTAATTCAGTGTTGAAAAGCTCTAAAAGGAGAAAACTTCCGAAGGGGTGAATACTTTACTGTAAAAGCTCACCACCAGCTGTTCACATTCTGATGAAGGAGCCTCCTATACATCTGTTGTGTCATGTCATTTTCCTCCCTCTCAGACGGCGGTGTGGGTCAACTTCTTCTTCTGGCTCATCATCGGGGCTTTGGTGATCGTTCAGAGGCGTCAGGGTTCAGGGGCCAAGTTGATTGGAGGGTACGGAGGGCCAGCCGGAGGGCTTTTTGCTGATCCCGGGGTGACGGCTGCAGAGACGGAGCCATTTTTCAACCGTCCTGCGAGGCCACAGTGAGGACGAATGTCACAGAGCAATTACAAAAACACATACTAGTACATTAGCTCAGAATGATTATGTGGAAAACGGGTAAACTTACCGTCTTGTATTTTAGGTCATTTACTGTTTTCAGACACTATATCAAAGAAATTACTATAATTTTGCATTAGGGTGTTACAGCTCATAGAACCAATAAAGTTTTTGCACTCGACGAGGATGGGATTCGAACCCACGCGTGCAGAGCACAATGGATTAGCAGTCCATCGCCTTAACCACTCGGCCACCTCGTCAGGCACTCACAGCTCAATAAAACCAACAGCCCTGCAGAGGCTGTGCTGTGTGTGTGTCTGTCGGGGCATGTCTGAAACCGCATAATCCAAAGATTCAAGTGTTTACATGTGCATTTACCCGTTTCCCACGTTTCCCACATCTCATTTAGCAAAGCCATTTCAAATGTATGTCTGTGGATCACACAGAAATGTGAATTTGTTCATTCTGAAAGTGCTTCTGTTGTTTTTTTCACACAACCAACAAATGGGATAGTGTTTATTGCAGGCATTCTTTTTATATTTTAACTATGCTCAGATGTACTTTTGATGTCACTCACAGACGTTTCCGAAATAAAACAGATTTTTACCCCTTTGGAAATTCATTATTGTAACATGTGAAAGCTACACAGGCCTCAGTTGCAGGGTCACATTGTTCTTTTTGTGTGTGTTTGTTTTGGCATTTTGCCTTTATTTTGATAGGAGCAGTAGAGATAGCCAAAAAATGTGGGACATAAGAGCAGGTAAATACATGCCATAAAGATACTGACCCATGTAGTATGCAATCTTACCATTCAGCCATCAAGCCACTAAAAGTAGTATTTCTAAAACCTTCTACTTTAGTGTCTTTTTTCTATATTTATGATTAGTTCTTTTTTTTCTTTTTTTTTTTTTACATTAAAACTAATTTCTTTTACATTTGTCTTTAAAACATTCATCATTTCATCTCGGGTATTTCACTGCTTGGGGAAACACTTCTTACAGCTAAAAAAAAAGTGACAACTTTGAGGAAAGATAAATTTGCAAATAGCTGATCTCTAAAATAAATAAATAAAACGTGTTTAGATAGAGGTGCTTATGGGAATCGGATCCTGTGTTAAGGACATCGCACGAGACTAGTTAATGTGCCTAAAAAGGCGGAAGGTGACGATATCAACCTCTTGGTTTGTAGTAATGCTACCAGACACATTTGTGTGCTGCTTTTTAAACCAGTGAAGCATAGAGAGAAACGGCAAAGACCTAAACTTGCTCCTTTCTCATGTTTGTCAGAGGGACAGGAATGGAAATGTTGAACAATGTCTCCCTCTGCTGGCTAATAACAAATACTTGCACTGCATAAATATTTATAGTATTGTTCGGTGTTAAATTTGAAAGGCTTACATAGATACATAAATCATTTAATCTTTAAGTAATCATGCAGGCTTGTTGGAATTAGAATCTCTTTCCAAAAGAGACTTGAAAACAAGAAAGATTCTCAACATAATCAGCAGACAAAAACAACACAACAAACCCAACAAGAAACAGGTACAAGAATTAAAAAAAAACATGAGATAATAAACCTTTATGATCTACAGTGGAAGTATGGGTCTCTAAACACTGGAAAAGAAGCATGGTTCACACTGGACAGGTTGCCAGTTCATCACAGTTCTTAACACAAAGAGACTGACAACCGTGCACAATCACACCTGAGGCCTGTTTAGAATCACTAATTAACCCACCAGGCGTGTTTTTGGACTGTGGGAAGAAGCCAGAGCACCTGGAGAAAACCCCACACAGGCAAATATAAACTCTACACAGAAAGGCTCCAGCTGAACAGCATGTTCAAACCTAGAACCTTCTTTTTTTGAGGCAATGGTGCAAACCACTGTATCACCGCGCCACCAACAAAAGAACAAAAGAGAATTACATTTAAAGGTCCCATATCGTTCCCCTTTTCAGCAAATTATTGAAAGTCTCATATGTTCCTAGAGTGTATGTTTCAACTTTTTAGCTCAAAATATTGCAAAGATGCTTCAAATGTATAACCCCTGCTTTTAGCCCTGATCTAAACGGGCTGTTTCAGTGTCTGTAGCTTTAAATGCAGCTGACCTACTACTGTCCACGTCCCCTTCAGGAAGAAAACTGTATCTGTCAGTGTACAGCAAAACAGTTGATACAGACATAAATGAGTGTGTGCGACCAGAACTTTCTATCTCTTATATTATATTCTGAATTTACAGCACAGCCTTTGTTTTTAGCTCATATTTAGTGACACTACAGCTATAAAACCAGTAGTTTTGCGCTTGAAATGGCTCTAAAGTGACTGCTGCTGGTCAAGTCAATATTTCATACTCGTATCATTGTCTGACAACAGAAATAGAAACATATTTACAGTAATTGGTTTTCTATTAACAGCAAAAGTCACACAGTGGTCCTTTAAAGGACCGGTTTGGTGAAAATTCAGAGTAAACAAATGCTGTGACAATATGAAGACACTTGCTACTGGCCTCCCAGCTTTACAAGCCAGTAAGAATTTTATTTAGTTCATGTGTAGAAAATGAGGAACCTATAATCATCAAGCTAAAGTCAGTCTACCAGGTTTATTTACTTTCTAGAGCTGCTAGAACTCTAAAAGGTCTTAACCATGAGCGAAGCACAACAAATGTTCTGCTGCTGACTGTAAGAGTGAGTCTTGATGCACTCCCAGCATGTGAGGAAGATTCAGTGGATTACTTTTATTATTGATGGTAATGTCACCACAACAGCAGTGAAATCCTTGTGTGGCTAAGGTGGCTAACATTACCATTAGCTTTTGATTGCATGCCCACAGGTCAGAGATCTGTGGTAACTGTAACGCTGATGGACATTCAGACACCAATTTGAAACTAATAAACAAGGACTGTGTAGGTTAAAGCCTTATGTTTCCTTCTGTGCCACTGTTTACATCTGTTTGCTTCTCTCCTGCTCTCTGTGCTCACCTTTACTACATTTTAATACAGCTGAACTCCCAATAAAGCTGTCCTCATTTACTTTAGTTTTATCACACTTCTTAACACAAACCCAATAATAATTTCTCATCATTACAGCTCAAAATAACCATTCATTAAGACTTGGCTGCAAAAGCTAGTTAGCCAGCATGTCTAAAAAAAATCAGCAGTTGACCCGTATTGACACTCATGACTGAATCAGCTGCCTACCAGTTACCTGCCAGATCAAAATAGACTAAATGAGCTTACTGCAGCTACACAACACAACACTTCTCCTTCCTTCACTGTCTAATCTATGCGGATTACCTGACTTTAGCTGAGCCCTGAGGTAGAAAATAATCCCCAGTGAACAGAGACAGAAAGCAGCGGCGAGGCTAGAAAGAGGGACACGCATGGGAACGGAGAACTGAGAGGAATAAAGGAGGACATCGACCTTTTTGTTTTATTTACGAAGGAAATCTGTAAAGGGCCAAAAGGGGAGAGGAAGAGCATTCTGGAGAACAGCGAGGACTGCCTTAAACTTGAGCCTCAGAAGAAGACCACAAGGCTTGAGATCAATTTGACTCTGGAGACTATGGTGAGAAATCGTTATGTTACGTTTTAGGTGCAGATTAGAAAAATGTGTGGTTATAAATCAGAGTAAAGAGGGGTAAAGTTTTTTTTAAAAGCATCAGAAATAGAGAGACTGGTGTTAGGATAAGGATAAAAGAGAAACGGAGAGAAGAGCAGTGGACGGTGTAGACTGAGCTAAGCCATGATAAGCCTCTTTAAGCTACTTCACTCTCCACAGATCAAATGTTCTGTTTTAAACCTGTTGATCTGTGTTGGACTTCTGTCAGCCAGCTATTGATTCACTTCATCTGCTTTTTTGGCAGGAGAGCTCTAGTTTACTGCCAAATCAGACAAAAACTACAGCGAGCAGAGTAGAGTCCTTAAATCTCACATTTGAATCAGGAAGAGCCCTTCAGTTGGATGCTTTAAAGGTCTTTTTTTTAATCATCTGTCTGCTTAAATGTACTTCAGGCGATCACTGTAGCGTGTAGTGTGACCTCTGACCTCTACGTTGTCCAGGAAATGTCTCACGACCAGTACGATTCGGTGGCTCTGAGCGTGGAGTCGCTCCTGACCGACGCCAAGAGGATGCAGATGCAGTGTCGCGAACGCAGCGACCA
>OMNN01028413.1:0-12927 GCA_900302755.1 Chromis chromis | reverse complement strand
AAAACAAGGGAAATTATATTTAGCTTACAGTGCTGTAAATAAAGCTGGAGTTTCACAACTAACACTTCTTCACTGGTTACTGTCATCACCCTCCCTCCAGATCCAAGTGGAGAAAAACTCCTCAATAGGATTGAGAAAAGGATAGTAAGGTGGTGGGAACACCATGACCATCCTTGGATGAGTAGTGAACCAGGCCCTGATGAGTGGGCCATAGTGGAAATCAACAAGATCTATTCAATTGGAAGCTGTGCTAAATGCAGGCTACCTGTGCTGAATCATGTGCGAAGATGTACTGAGACATTGAGACATGTACTTAGACATTTGCAACTTTAATGAAATGAATGAAGAAATTCAAGTCTGTTGTGAACAGACTTGAATTGCCAAGTGGTTTGGAGGTTTGTCCATGCAGTTTTGAGAATGTAATTTCTGTTTCAAGAAATGAGCCAAACCAATTGAGAAAAACTGTAATGCTGAACTGCAATGCCTCATAGCTCACTGAAGACTTTCCACTTATGCCTTCAGTTGTCCTTCGTGGTTTGTTGTTGCTTATCCTTGTCAGTGTTGTTCCTGAATTTATGTGATTGTGTTCCCATGTTTTTATGTTTTTTTTTACCTGCCTGCAAAGCAAATTTCCCCTAGGGGACAATAAAGTTAAAGTTTGAGTTTTTATACAAGTGCACAGTTTCAAAAACAATCAACAGTGGAAGACAGAAGTCAAATTCTTGTTTTTTATTTTTTTATTTTTCATGCTTTTAAATATATCAAGTATGAATACATCAGCAGCTGGCTCATTGCAGAATATATACAAACATTTCAAATAATTCAATAGAACATTTGACAGATGAATCTCTCTTAGAGACAATGTTTTTGCATTTTGTACACAAAGTAGATCTTTGTACACAAGTACATTTGCTATTGTAATAAATCAATGCAAAAGATCAGTCATATGAACACCATATAACTATAATAGTAGTAATAATAAGAATAACAGTAATAATAAAGTTTTTTTCTTCATGTGTTTCTACCATTCAGGTTTAAGGAAGTCTATACAGACTTGAATAGCACACTGATATCCTGCTGTAGGTTTGCAAGTATAACAGTACAGATAACCTTATCCTTCAAGAGAAAGGCTGTTGAGTCAATGGATGCCCTCAGATACCAAAGACCCCATTCATCAGTTCTCAACTCACGGCTCATACGGCATCATAGTTGTTGTGCAATATGCCGATCACCTGCAGGCCTCCTCACAAACTCCCTGTCTGAACTACAACCCACGTCAGCACTGCTTGCCATCTCCAAACACAATAAGAGGTTGTGTTTGGTTGTGATTTTAGCACCTTGGGCAAGGCTGTGTTTGTGAATTGATTACACACATGGTGACGCTGTGTCAGCTAGGCCATTAAGAGAAGGCAGATTAGCACTGGGCCAGGCTGTGCTTGATGATCTCACGGGATTGTGGCGGGATCCTGTCGGGGAAGAGCACCTGGAACTCCACCACCAGGTCGCCCCGCTGGGACGGGCTCTTGGGCATCGGCAGACCTTCACCCCTCAGCCGCCGCACAGCACCAGGTTTGATGACGTCGCTGCATGGAAGAGGCATCATCCGGTTGTCGAGTGTTGGCACGTTAACTGTGCAGCCACAGAGAGCCTGGAGACACAGGAAGGAAGAAAAACTTAGTTTTAGAATGCTTTCCAGGTGGCCTCGTTATGACTAGAATGAAGCTAATGTGTAAAAAAAAAAACTCAATTCATATTCTTAAATGTGTCGAGTTACATAACGGATAAATATGGAGTGTCTGTCTTTTTGAAAGCACAACAATTTTCCACGTTATACAACAAGCCGGTGTTACAGATGTTATAATCGCTGCTCTATTTACTGACTATGAGTGGGAGTTAAGTGTTTCAGTGACTGAAGGCATCCATAGGAAGATGGAGGAGCTCTTTGAAATGTCAGTCTCTGTGACTGCTACCCTGCTAATCTGTGCGTGGGCTCGGATGAAGTGAGAGCCAGAGACGGAGCGAGCCAGAATAGCTGTCTCTCTGCCCTGCCTGCTAGAGGCAGAGGAGTCTGCAGCAAAGCATAGTAGTTGAGAGGGAGAGTGAAGTGCGATTCGTGGGGGCAGTCAGTGCTGAGGCTAAATTTAGCTCCTGCTCTCTCTCGCTCTGCAGGGGCTGATGAGGTAACCGAGGCGTTGGCAGGCTGCTGCTGTTCTGTTTGTGGGGGTCTGTCAGCCCATTGTAAACTGCGGGGCTCGGATGCCCACAGCAGAACACTCTGTTCTGTCTCCAGACTACAATCAAAGATATTGCCCTCCCTGCATTTGGCAGAAGTTGAGCCTCCTGGCTTATGTGTTCGAGATGGTTTTCAGTAATCGATTTTCTTTAGTGTTCATGAGGAACCATTACTCAAGAGTTACGTAAACCATAACAAGTGGTGGGTGGGTTTAAGCCTTTCTGTGCATTGGTGTCAGTGGTTGTATCCACTTATAGATCAGTCATATGTTTCATAACATAACACTGATTTGGACAGTGATGGAATGTGAAGCCCGATGCACCAAACTCACCTCTTTCAGGGTGATCTTGGCCGTGAAGACGATGTTGGAGCCGTCTCTCTTGTACTGGGTGTGCTTCTGGTCCCTGAGGATGAAGGTGATGTCAGCAGGGATGTTGTTGGGCGTCTCGTCTCCCTCCCTGGGGAATGTGATCTTGGTTCCTGATTTCCAGCCTTTCTTCACCACCACGTTCAGCACCTTCTCCTCAGACCGGAGGCTGCGGCCGTCGGGGTTGAGGCGGCTGCGGGTGATCTTCACATGCTTCGTGCAGCCGTGCATCACCTCCTCCAGAGTCACCAGCAGGTCGTGGACCACTGCATCACCCTGCAGCCGCCGCTGGCCCCTTGGCAGGCCGCCCTCTTGGCCGGCGAACCCCCCAACGTGGCTGAAGGGGAACCGCCTGAAGGGGTTGAAGAGGTCATCTTCGCCATCATTGTCGCTGCCGAAGAAGATGTCGAAGTGGTCGGAGCCGTGGAAGGAGGAGGAGAACGTGCTGTGGGGGTCGCTGCTGAAGTTATTGCGGAAAATGTTGCCTTGGCCCGCCACTGACATTCTACTTTTAAGGCCTAAAAACACAGACAGAAACCAGAAAGTTACATCACTGCAGAATTTCTTTCTTGATTTATTGCCTCTCAAATCCTCTTTATGCACTTCCTGCCTCTCCTTCTGGAAGGTTGACTAAATTTAAACGCTTTAATTTCTTCCCTGAATAATTTATCAGTCTCACAGCTGTCATTCTTCACATGTTGAGCCGCTTTGATATGGGCGGGAGCGTTTTAGTCATGATCCTCCCACCGCACATCAATTTTTAGCTGCGATTACGACATGAATAGTTAATGTGCCCTCCTACACTACAGTAATTACTCAGCTGGCAGTTGCAGTTTAAGCTATTTTAAATCACATCAATGAAATCAGCGCCAGATCTGCTTCATTCTCACCTTCTTCTCCAAACTGGTCGTAGATGCTTCTCTTCTTGGGGTCGGTCAGGATCTCGTAGGCCTCTGCGATCTCTTTGAACTTGTCCTCTGCGTCGGCATCGTTGTTCTTGTCTGGGTGGAACTTGAGAGCCATTTTCCTGTAGGCCTTCTTGATCTCGTCTTCATTGGATTCGGGGGCGACACCCAGGACTTTGTAGAAGTCCTTGCCTGGGGGTTTGATGGAGAGGCAGGGAGTATCCTGCTCAGACTTGGTGCCTTCCTGTGGAAACACAAAAATCCATTCATTTAGATCATTTCTTCACGCACAACATAAGCAGGTATATTAAAATATTCATCCTATTGCAGATACACTGGACATCCTCCACACTGACTGCTGTACAGTTTCTATTAATATGCAGGAAATCAGCCCCACAGCAAACAGTCTCTTTGGGAAAACACCCTTATCTGTGTGCAGCTGCATATCAATGAATGTTATAGGCTGGTGCACAGAGCAATGCGAGAGAAGCAGGGAAGTGAGGAGCAAAAAGATTTCCCCCCAACGACCGAGATTCTCTGCAGCGATTGGCTGAACGCGAGTCTTGCATTTGAATGAACTCAGTGCAGCAGCATCAGCAGCAAAGATGCCGGTACAGTAAAGATGGCAGTTGTAAAGATAATTTAACCACATAACACCACTTCTATCAATGTAGTCAGCTCATAATCTAAGTTTCTGATTTGACAAACAGGTGAAAAAACTTAGTAAAAAGATGTACTCACCGCTGAGGATGATGATCCGGAGCTGTCTCCTCTGTGCATAACTCGCACTTTGCACTTGACATTGACATTTTTGTGCTTCACACCAAACTGAGTCCAGATCAGAACCATGATGGAGGCTGTTGGGAGGTTGTTTTTTTTTATTCTCGGTGCTGCTACTAAGTCGCTGTCCCGGTGCTGCTGGTGCTGAAGTCGCTCCGCTGTTCGCTGTCTGAGCTCGGCTCCGCTCTCTGAATAAATACTGCCGCGGCAGCTCCTTTACTATCCACTCAGCCGCCCACGCAGCGTGACCGAGCTTTCCCCGGGACCGCCCATTTCCTCACGCGCGGCAGGGGATGCCGGTGTCCTCAGCGTGCGCCGCGATCAGCCATTGGCGCTCCGCCGGTGAGCACGCGGATGTTGCAGCCTCCTTCTTCCTTCTAGAGACTTGCTTCCGGAGTTCTTGAAGGCAGATCCGAGCAGACAGTCACGACGCGCAGCACACACAGTCCTGTTCTCCCACAGACAGAACAGAACGAGACAAATAATGCTGCTGGATGTCCAGACACACTGCAGACAGTCACCTGCTCACTGATGGGGAAGCTGTCCTCAGCTGACACTTTATATAACACACATTTTCCAGCATTTCAACAAAAAACCTGCATGTTTTTAACATTTATTGCTATATACTGTTGCTGTGGATTGGTGGATTCTGTGAAATGCAATAAATGTTCCTTATATGTTGACCATTTTTAATTTGGGTGGAGATGCTGCAGGAGAAGCTGCATCTCTGCATCTTTGCATCTTTGAAGCTGTAATATAAAGCAGCATATTTTACAAGCACTTCATATCTTTTGTATGGAAACTTAGATTTGTACTTCTACTAAGTTACAATCCACTGCTGCTGTATTGTTAAGTTAAAGCTGTATTATCTGCTGAGATAAACCTCAGACAGCCTCCTGCTCACTGATGGAGCCCCTCTCCTCAAGTGACCTTCTATGCAGCCTCCATTTTGTAGCATTTCAACCTGATCTAATGCATTTTAAAGATTAAGGTTCTATTTTTGTTGCTCTGGATGAGAGGATACAGCACAATGAGCTCCTTGCGCCTTATTTTTGGTGGCTTGTTTTTAAGCTGTGTGAAGGATTTTGGAGCGATGCTGCAGGAGAAGCTGTAGGAGACATGAAGGAGCAGGTTGGGCTGTATGGTCTACTGTGTGCATATAATAATATAAACCCTTAATGTAATCCAATTAAATAGCATGAGTGGTGGAAGAAATATTCAGATCTTGTATTTAAGTACCAATACAAATTTGAGTGTGTTTGGTTGTCTGTCTCTATGTGTAGCCCTGTGATAGACTAGCTGTCTGTCCAAGGTGTTCCCTGCCTTCACCCTAAGTCAGCTGGGATAGACTCCAGCCCCCCTGCGACCCTACAGAGGATACAGCGGTGTATAGATAATGGATGGAGGTAAGTACCAATACATTAGGTTAAAAATACTCCACTAGAAGCAAAAGATCTGCATTTAAGATGTTACTTGAGCAACTTGTGCTAAGAGTATCATCACGAGTACAGGTACTCGGGCAGAATGGCTCCTCTCAGAGTGTCTAATATTAATAATGATTTTTTTAAGCTGTAGATTTTTGTTATTGATCATTATTGGTCCTACAGGTGCTTATTTTGTCTGATTACATTCCAACAGGACTGTGTGGGTTTGTACAGCCTGGGCTTTATTGACACCTTTCTCTGTAACCTGTTAGCTCCTGTAATTTCAAATGTTGTCATGCTTTTTAGCATATAGAGTTCAGTGACCTCATGTAAACCTCTGCATAGGTCTGTGATACTCCAACCTGAGCAGGTCTAATCAGCTGTAGTAACTGAAACCACACATGTGAGTCTGTAGAACCGTTAATCTAGAAAAAAATGCATCACATTGTATTTAAAATCAACGCAACTAGTATCTATTTGCTTTTAAATGTAGTGTAGTTAAGATATATAGTTGCACAATCATCTCAGTCATGTCACGCTTCTTCCTTTTGAGACCCAGTGAGTGATTTGTCCCAGTGGATCAACACTGTCATTAAGAAATGTTGCAAAATTACATTGCAGGAAGTATCCAGATCCTTTCCTTAACAAATATAGCCACAACGCTATGAGATTATATTACAAGTGCTGCAAAATGTTACTCAAGCAAGAGTATAATCAGGAAAATGTCCTATATGACTGTTGCACTGGTCCATATTGTATCAGTAGACTGTTGTCACACATACATTGATATGAAATCCTGATTTCACTGTGGTAATTGGTTAAACTAACTTTTAAGTATTTTGCACAGGGCAGTGAAAATAGTAATAAATCCACACTAAAATTAGCCAGAACCCAAAGTGGCGCTTCACATCCAATAGACCAAGCTTAAAAATGATTTAAAAAACAAATAAGAGCTGTTGGATATAATAAAAAGAAAAGCAGCAAACGTTTGAGAGGCTGGAACCTTGAGATGTTCATCATCTCTTCAGCTCTGCTATAAAGCATCATATTTTATAAGCACTTGAAATCTTTTGTATGAGAAATTATAAAGTAATAGTATAGCTGAATGTTATAGTAGTATAGTTATAGGTAGTAGAGTTTCATTAAAAAATAAAAGTAAAAGTACATAGATTTGTAGTACTTAGTTACATACTACCTCTAAATGTTAAGTGAAGCTCTATTTTTAGCAAACAGGCTGACTGCTGGCTGCCCAGATAGACTCCTGCTCAGTGATGGAGTCTGTGTCCTCAGCTGGCTTTTCATGTAGCTTACATTTAGTAACATTTCAAACATTAAGGCTAGGTATTTTTGTTTGTTGATGAGAGGATGCATTGAAATAGACTTTGTGTAGTTGTGTAGTAGATGTGTGAAGGAGCTTTTGTCTATATGGTCACATTGCAATCCAATTAAATAGCACCAGCAGTGGAGCTAGTATTCAGATTATTTCATACATTAAGGTAAAAATACTCCACTCGAGGTGAAAGTTCTGCATTTAAAATACATTAGAAACCACAGATGTATTATTAGCAGGTAGGCTGGCTGCTGATAAACACCAGACAGTCACCTGCTCAGTGATGCAGCCCCTGTCCTTGAATGACTGTTTATATAACTTACATCACCTGCCCACACATTTATATTTTCTGCTGTGGATGGGAGAATGCAGTGAAACGAATATGCTCCTTATTTTGATGGATGTTTAGGATTGTTTTCAAGGTATTTGAATAATCATGCACCGTGAAGCTGTAGGAGATGTAAAGGAGCAGGTCCTCAGGTTTGGCTGTATGATCAACTGTGTAAAATGCCGACACTGAAAAGAATTACATAATAGCACAGATGTTTTTATCAGCAAATATTCTGACTGCTGCCCCCCCAGACACACAGCAGACTGCTCAGCGATGGAGCCTCTGTCCTCAAATGGCTTCATATGTAGCTTTCATTGTGTGATATTTAAACATGAGCCCATTTTAAAGAATATATCTTTGCTGTTGATAAGAGGATGCAGCAAAATTAACCTATTTTCTTATTTTGGTGGGTTTTTAGGATTATTTTTAAAGCTGTTTAATAATGATAAAAAACTTTCTTTTTATAGCACCTTTCAAAACTGGAGTTACAAGGTGCTTTACAAAAAGAAAGAGCTGCGATTAAACCTTAAAAGCCATCATGAAACATTAAAAGAAGGGAATGAAACATTAGTAAAGACGATAAAACATTAAAAGGCAATAATAGAGCATTGAAGGAAGACAATAAAACAGCAGATTAAACAAAAGGGCACTAATAAAACATTAGAAAAGACATTATAAAATGTTACACCAACCTCTGTCTGTGCAGGTGGATTTTTTAAAGCCTTTTAAACTGACTGTGCTGTTTTGAGCTCATCCAGAGTTGAGGCTGAAACAGTGAGGCATGATCTCCTTTGTTTTAAGCCTGGACAGCAAATGGTTCTCTGATCCCACAGGTTGAGGTGCAGAATAAGGAGTTAATTGTTCTCACATACAGAATAGAGGCAGACCAAGTAGAGATTTATAAGAGAATTTGTATAATTATTCAGTGATCATGCAGGAGAAGCTGTAGGAGATGTGAGCAGGTCCTCAGGTTAGATCAACTGTGTGCATGTAGTAACATTAACACTTATACAGTCGATGCAATCCAAATAAATAGTGCCACTGCAGGTCCTTTAGTACAATAAGGTAAAAAATACTCCAGTAGAGGCATAACAAAATCTGCATTGTAAATGCTTAAGCTAAATCATAAACGTATTATCTGCAAATAGGCTGGCTGCCCAGACAGAGTCCAGACAGTCACCTTGTCAGTGATGGAGCCCCCGTCCTCAAGTGACATTTTCTGTAGCCTACACTTTAACATTTTAACCCACAGCCCACATGTTTTCTTCTTTTTTTGACTGCGAATGATATGATGCATCGAAATGAGCAATACATTCTTTATTTGGTGGGTGTTTAGGATTATTTTTAACATATATTTAAATAATTATGCAGTGCAGGAGAATCTGTAGGAGATGTGATGGAGCAGGTCCTCACATTGGACTGTCTGATCAGCTGTGTTTATATAACATGAACAATTAATGCATTCCAATTGAACAGCATAAGTGGAGAATAAAAAAAAATAAAATTAAAGCCAACACACTTGACTAGAAGTAAAACAAAATCTGCATTGAAAATAATGAATTTAAATCACAGCAGTAGTTATTATTAGCATACCGACTGGCTACCCAGACAAACTCCAGAGTCTCCTGCTCAGTGATGGAGCTGCTGTCCTCAAATGACTTCATTTTGTAACATTTCAACACGAGCCCACACATTTTAAGCATTAAAGCTTTATATCTCCGCTGTGGATGAGAGGATGCAGCGAAATGAGTTACATGACCCCTCATTTTTGTGGGTGTGCAGGATTATTTTTAAGCTATATTTAAATAATTATACAGTGAAGCTGCAGGAGAAGCTGGAGGAGATGTGAAGGAGCAGGTCACTGCAGGTCACCGCTGGTTTCAGGGGTGATGCAGGGGATGTAACCCTCTCAGTATTTAGAAAATGTGCATTTATCAACCCAATTAAGGCACGAAAGAAGCAGAGAACTTTGATAATGAAAGTCCAGGAGGTTATGAATTAATTAAAATGGAGGTAATTTATCACTGATGTGAAAAGGTGCCACGTGCACATTTAGAGGTTTAAAGATGTGTGTTAAATGAGAAAAGCTGATCTATAGCACAACAAATATTTGAAAGGAATACAGAATGCCTGACAGCCTTATTGTGTTACATTCCAAGATATTTTAAATTGTCACCTGGTGCTTGAATTTTGTGTTTTTCTTACATAAATAAATACATTTCTACAATCAATTGATGCAGAAAAGGCACAAACTGGTGCATTAAAAATCACCCCCTTGTAAAAACCCACTATATTCCCTTGAAATTAACTTGAGTAGATGTAGAAAGTGCAAATACCGCCAAATGGTGTGGTGCAGCAGAAGATAAAGTAAATGTGTGATAGACATTTTGTGAGACTGTATCAGAGAGGTGTGGAATTTCTGAGTTGTCGTGTTGCATTGGATTGCCCTGTACCATGTCCCCGATTCCTCACAGCTTACATAAGAAGTGTGCATCACACAATTTACCAGCATCCAAAAGAAAAAACACCACAGATTCCAACGTTTAAAAGTTTCCCCGACAACAACAACTTGAGTTGAAGCGGAGCTGAAATTAGCCGTTAATGACTAGAAAGGTCGAGGTAGTATTTTCTGAGCGGATCCTGTGTACATTAGATCATGCAGGTGGTCATTCCGCCTCCGTAGTTCTGCTGAGAAATTATGTATAGTCCTGCAGACAATAAATGCAAACCTATGCAAATGAGCCACTTAATAGCCACAAGCAAACAGCTGTGGTGGGAAAGGGCAGCCTCAAGTTACGTAACTGAACGTGTTACAAAAACACAACCTTGTGGTGTTTACTAAGTATCTTGTGAAAATTTTAAGATATCACCTCCGAAGCTGAGTGAAGGATGCTGAGTGCATTCCAAAAAAACCAATGATGGACATTTTGTAGACTCCATGATGGCAAAGAACTGCACCGAAATAATAATTCAGCTCAGGTTCCAAGTTTGATATGTTTATGAAACAAGTGACTCAATGAACTGTTTTTAACCACTGGGCAGAGGTGTTAGCATCATATTTTCACTGCACCCATTAGAAGAATATCCTGGATTGTGTTGAAAATGCATCACATCATGAGGCAACTCTTGACACACTTTTATTACAATGCAGAACAAGGTGAAAGCAAATGCCGTCTACTGGAGAAATGGCATCTTCAGATCCTTTGGTCCTTTGATGCTCATTCCTGCTTTGGCCAGCTGAAATGACTAACCAAGATCAGGTCAGTCCTTTCTTCTGTACACTTAGAAAGGTTCTGTCCATGCTTTTATCTCATTCACTCTCAACTTTTGCAAAGCACTTCACTCTAGTGCCAACAGGCAAAATATCCAAGCTGCTGATAAAAACGTTTCTGCTGCCAGGCTTTTAACACATACTGAGAGACAGCAATACTTGCTGTCCTTCACTGGCTACCTGTGAGTTTTAGAATTGATTTAAGACTTTATTGCTTGCTTTTAGAGCCTTGAATTGTCTGGCTTCTGCAGTCTGCTCCCAGTGAGGCTGATTGTTGCTCGAGATCGTCTTTCAGGGCCTCAGTAATGGTTCCTAATTCCCATCTTGTCACCAAATGTGGCCCTTCGGCTGTTGAACTCCCTGCCAGAGGATCTCACGCAGACAAACTCAGTATCAGCTTTTAAATCTCTTTTTAAAACTCATTTTTATTGTTTGGCTTTTTCCAAACAGATTGTAATTGTTGTATTTAATTAAATTACTTTATCTCGTTAAATCTTAAGCTCTGGTTCTTGTTACTTTATTATATGTTTTTATTGACAAACACTCATAAATTCGTATAAATAAAGTTCATTATTACTATTATTATTATTGTTTAGAGAGATAATGTCCAGTTCCAACAGACTATAGAGAACCATGTCTCCTGTTTCTCAAAGCTAATATTATGTTTTTACTAGCTTGTCATCTGGCAGAATGTATTGTCACGGTACATGGAGTGTTTAAAATGCTTTTTTTGGATGTGAATATTACCATTATAGTCATTCTATAGTAACCATTCTCTATTTTTTAGTGAATTTCATAAGTAAAGATGAAATAATATGCTATAAATCTAGAAAACTACCCCTTCCCCTTTCTCCCAATACAATCCACTCTTTCAGACCCCAAGAGGCTGTTTGTAAAGATGACAGAAAAGGAAATAAATAAATAAGTAAGGGAAGTGAGAAAAATATCTCACAGAGCCTCGTACTCTTGTTGATTTTAAAATAGTCACGACATGAAGGTCTCTCTTTTGTTAAAAAGCAGCAAGTCATCTGCTGAAGCATCACTTTTGCACCCGTTGAACAAGAGTCATTGTTTATATTTAGAGATCATACTACACATACTACAAGATTACGACACGCAGAGTCGACGGCAGCCATGGATATGGAAATCAGTGTCACAGGGAGCGTACATACATGGCAGTGCTTCCTCCTGTGATGCTTCAAGCATCCAATGAGGGATGGAGTTTCCTGGGGATTCTCCTTTCGTCTTACAGGAAACGGCAGACAAATTTGGTTTGAACATGTTGTGCCAGCAGCGTCATGCTCCACATAGCAGCTCTTACATACTATTCACAGACTGAGCAGGATGGAGTGAATCAGAAGCAGCCAGCATTCATTCTTCCTGCCCACGGGAACAGTTTGACTGTGTGTTGGGCCTGTTTTTCACACATCCACTCTCGCGCTCTTTCTCACAGAAACACATCCACAGCCGCCTGTCAGTCTCGGAGAGAATAATGCTAATTAAAGTACCGAGCAGCACTGACACTGTTATTGTGTGGTGGCGAGAAGGCGGACAGCTTGCATGCAGCCCAGTGTTCTTGTGATGTTGTTTGCTGTTCTTGTATGTTCAGTGGTAGCAGAGCGTTGAATAACCACCATCTCTGTTTGTGCCGCAGTTTTTCATTTTCGGGTAAATAGATTTTTGGAACAAAATATGTGTTGTTTTCTAATGTTTCATGCCCTTTTATATAAAATCTTTCTAAAACCTTGCATGGAAATTAGTGATAACATAAAGCAGTACCTGCAGTGAAAGTGTATTAACAGTAAAGTGAAACAAATATTTCACTTTAAGTCTTTAAAATTGAGCTTAAAATATGACAGTGAGACAAAATTGATTTTAGCTTTAAGTAACTGCTATTTATTAGCAAAATGAATAGAAATATGTATATATTTTATATAACAGAACAGTGAAATCTTAATCTACTGTTAATGTACTTTTGAATAGATAACATTTAGTAACATGAATTGGATTGTTTTCTTACTTACATCTATCTATCTATCTTCCCAGCTATCTATCCATCTATCATCCATCCATCCATCCATCCATCCATCCATCCATCCATCCATCCATCCATCCATCCATCCATCCATCCATCCATCCATCCATCCATCCATCCATCCATCCATCCATCATCTATACACCACTTAATCCTCTGTAGGGTCATGGGGGGCTGGAGCCTATCCCAGCCAACTTGGGCAAAGGCAGGGGACACCCTGGACAGGTCACCAGTATATCACAGGTCTACAC
>OMNN01028411.1:0-15452 GCA_900302755.1 Chromis chromis | reverse complement strand
GGGGGTGGGGGTGGGGACTGTGACGTTGCCGGAGCACTCGACCCATGAAAACAGTGAGAGGACAGTGTGTGGGAAAACAGGGGAGGAGCTTGAGCTGAAAGAGAGAGAGAGCGATTGGGAGGGTGGGAGGCTCAGAGCTTGAGAGAGCAAGCGTGAGAGAGGACGCAATATTCAATGAGAAAAAGAAAGGGAGAGAATTAAGTGCGGCGGTCGAGGCAGACTGAGCAAACGGCGGTACTGAGAGTGGTAGAGAGAGCTTCACATGAGAGAGATCAAAACGGCAACGGCAGAAGGAAAGTCAGTGAGAGTGTGTGCAGTGTTTGCTGGTCTGCTCGGTTATCTGTCTCCATCTGGGTGCCATCTGTGTCTCTGGCTCTGGCCTTCGCCACACTGGAGCTCACATATGTGGGAATGCAAACACATGCCTGACATATGAAGGCGTGGAGTCACAGAAAGGGACAAAAAGCAAAGGATAAGAAAGAAGAAACCCCGCTACTGCAGCTGACTTTCTCCAAGGACTGAAGAGTGGACTCTACTAGAGTGGAGGTAGGAGCGAATGAGTTACCATCTGGATTGTTTGTTTGTCTTTCTGGGTATATATTTTTTGTGATTAGTGTTCACTTTTCTCTATGGGTGAGTGAGTGAGTGTGTGTACTTTGGAAAATAGTGCATTTTATGTGCGTAGTTTATGTGTGTTTGTGTGTGTGTGTGTGTGTGTGTGTGTGTGTGTGTGTGTGTGTTTCATCCTAATTCCCAGAGCTGCTCTGTACTGTACAGATGGTGCCTCATCCTTTCCTCTTTATCTCTTCATCCTTGTCGACAGAGGTAGGAGGGAAGCTTCCTCTACCTGTGCACAGAAAACTTCTGCTACCATATGGGCAAAATACTAATTGCTGTAAAAAAAACAAAAAAAAACGTTTAGGTTTAGAAATATGTGGTCATTTATCAGGCTGTTTAGTTTTCAGGAAGAATTTCTCTTCATGGCAGCTGTCCATTTTCTGTGTCTGGCAGAATGTGGGAACATTTGCTCCAGTAAAATATTTTTCAAAGATAAGGTTGTTTTAGCAATTTGACATCACGGTATGCAGTAAGATTTCCAGAAATCACAGCTTCGGTGAGAAAGACAGCAGCAACATTCCCATGTCTAGCAGCCAAAACATGGAGCCTTCTGTGGTTTCTTTAATTGTCAACTTTCCCTGATCTCACCATTTTTTTCTCTCTTGCTTGCCGCAATTGAAGAAAAGCCCAATCTAGCTGGAATAGTTATGATATGTGAAGACTTCTTTTTTAAGTGACTTGCGCGTAAATAGCAAAAACAGCCACCTCAACCAGATAAATACACTGCAACGTGATTGGTTTTGTGTGTGAAAGGGGCTTATCCCTCTCAGCTGTCCTTTACTCAGATAGTAATCAGTTTTTCCACATGGCAAGCAGAGCAGAAGAAACTAGGTAAAGAAGACGTGTGCATCTGTTGTACAGTATCCCAGACATATGGGTAGAGGAGGGAAACTGCTGCGTCTGTCTTTCATGCTGTGCCTACATGTTACACACTGACATCAGCGGGAGTGTGGATCCCGGTGCAAATGTCACATTGTTGTATTGTTCTATATTTCCCCTAAGGCGCACATATACAGTACCTTGCGGGAGAAAGTGTGTTTTTTTATGTGTGTGTTTGTGCATGGAGAGGATCTGGTGGGAGGAGGCATGTGAGGGGAGAAACAGACAGAGAATAGACAGAAAGACCTGGCCAGTGTCACACCAGGCCAGGCCAGTCCATCAGGGAGATAGGAGCGAATAACTGCCGGCTGCACAGTCTCAAATCGGAGACCCCTGTCTGGTCTGCTGGACTCTGTCATGCTCCTGACAACTGTGCTGTGTGCATGGGAGTCTTTGTGTTTGCATATGTGTGTGTGCAGAGGACATTTCAGGTTATTTTATTCAGATATTTCTCTTTGCTTCCGTTAATTCCTGACAGTCAGTAACAGTTTTGCCACGGATTTATGTGGCTTTGAAGCTTTTGATCACATACTTGATAAGTGCATGTTTGAGTCCAAGGAAGTGTCTCCATGTGTGCACCAGGTGTCTCGCAGACATTGTGTCTGCCGAACTACAAGGTTGCTTGTCTTATAGCATTCTGCAGCTTTTTTTTCTCCCTTTCTGACCTCAAACCCAGCTGTGAGTTTCTCTGCACAAAGTGTAGTAATAAATAGAGGAACAGACCACCGTGACCCATGCTCACCATGCTATTATCTGAAGAATTCATCCACAGAATACCCCATATTTCAGCACGCACATATACACACACACACAGAAACAGAGCAGCTGCTTCAAGAGTTTTGCTGCAGGAAGTGCTCTATTAGTTCCAGTGGCGACGGCTGTGATATCTGGCCCCGGGGGTTCAGTGAGAGGTTGTGCATTTGAATGTGAGTGCTTGCTTATGTGTTTGTGTGTGTGTGTGTGTGTGTGTGTGTGGACATGAAAGGGTCGAGTCATTTATCCAACAGAAACCACTCAATCACTACAAGTAGCGCTCTGAATGATTGTTTCATCATGGGGAGCGTCTCCTGACTGTGCAAACGGCTGTGTGTTAGTGAGAATGCAGTATTTGTGTCCAGGAGCACCTGCACCCACCCCATCCCTCCTGTTGCAACCCCATTGACACCGTAGCCCCTCTCCTTGTGCTAAGTGAATAAGTCAGAGGTCTCTTGCAGGGGTCTACTGACCCTTTGCTAGCCTGAGAGACCCGCTCAGTGACCCAAGACGAGAACTTTATTTACTAAGCTGGTATGGTCTGAGAGGGAGTATCAGCACGTGCTTAAATGGCTGTAAAATTGCCTTTAACTGGCTTCAATTCAAGACCTAAATGATATTTAGTGGCTGTGTAAATGAAGGAATAATTGCATCAAACAAGGTATTTTTTTGTTGTACAAAAAAAAAATTATAGGAACATTTTTAAGGTTATTTTTGAAAGCTGTGTTATCATTTTTGAACAAAAGAAGTGCGAAATAATCTGACATTGACACAGCTGCTGACAACATTGGACAGCTCAATTATTCATCCAACATGGGTTCACACTGGTTTTTCTGGCAAAGTCCATTATTTGTTAACATTATCGCTGGATAGATCAATTTACCACAGTAGTAATTTGTTAAATTCATTCCTTTTTGGCTTACTGGTAGCATAAACTCGCCTTGTTTGAGCTTGTTTGCTCAAAGCCTAACCTTTTATATTTGGGGTTGGTGAGAGCAGTGAGATGTAACCTACAGCCTATATGCAGATCAGGGACTCAAAACAACGTGTGTGCAAGGTTAGGCTGTGGCAAAGAACGTGTTGTTTCTCAGTTTGTTCAGCAGCATTAGCTACCCTCTCACATTAGTCATTTCAATGTTCATATCCCAAATATTATGCAATGGAGCCTCGAAACCAAGTTTTCCAATACCTAACCGAGGAGGCATATGGAGACAGAAGGAACACCGATTTGCTGTGGGCACCTGTAAAAAAAATATATCTGCGCAATAGGATGCATTTAAACTTGTTGCAGCATTTCTTGGAAAGACGGTGTCATTTTTCCACTTCAAAATCCAAATGGCAAGAGTTGATTCTTAAGTGAACTCAAAAAAAATAACATAGTATGTGCTGTGTTGTTAGGTGTGTGGGTGGACAAGAAATGGGTGGCGTTGCCTCTCTCTCCTTGAATTGTCTGTCATAGTCATTATTTTCTTTCTTTCTCTGCCTTTCCTCCCCCCCCTGCCTCATTCTGAGAAAGCATGGACATAAATGGGAGGATTTTACCAACAACAAAAAAACACCCTGTCGACTGTGATTTGGTTGAGACTTAACACTTTAAGCACACACATAAAACACTTCCACTGTAGAACATGTTAAGCTGAAGCCACAGTGTAATCCTATGTGGCCACTGAGACGTATAATCTATGTTGTCAGGACGTATACAAAAAAAAAGAAGAAGTGTTTTCAGACATATGTGCGCTCAAACCCATACACAATACGCATAACACAATGATAACACGCCTCTGCCCACACGTTCACAAACATACACTCATCCTCCGCAGCTATCTCTCTCATTCTCCACATTGTTTTGAGCACAGCTGGCCTCTTTGTTTTACTTATCTGTCTCTCACAGCGGCTGTTGAGCTCTGGTCTTTCATACAGCTGGGCTAAGCTTGCTCACAGCTCTGTTTATGGACTTTATGGACCGTACTCCCAGCACATCCCCGTTTTAATTCATTGCATCGCCGAAACCCAATTGTGACAGATTAGTCGTCTGTATAGTCAATGTTTGCGGAAAGGATAAAGTCTTTGTTTTACTACAGTGTGGTACAGTTAGATGTGTTTTGTTGTAGTTTTTTTATCCCCCCCCCCATGCTTTACTTATGAGCTCAGTGATATGGCTTCCTTTTGTTCTGATTGCAACATGTTTGGCGAACAATGTGTTTTTGAAAGCCTGATCAGAGAAATGTGAACACTGTGTGCCTTGATATGCCACGTGATAGACCAGAACAGATTAAACAATGTATGACTAACACTGTATCTCAAAACTGAAGACACTTGCCAATCTAGCTTTTAGACAGATTAATGTCAATAAAATGCCAAAAAGTTCAGATAAAATTCTAAGGCTAAACTTAGACATGAACCCTACTCGGTCATTGTACCAGCTCTCCCAGTCTGAGTCAGGACTGGAAGTGTAGTTGTCTTCTGCGTGGCACGTGGTGATCGCAACATCTGGTTGGACCCGAGCCCAGGCCATTTGGCTGTTAAAGCCTCTGACACCTGGTCCGAAACAGCCTGGCCTTAATGTTAGCTTTGTTTTTTCATGTCTAGAGCTTGTATTTTGTTTTATGGACTACTGTGCCTTACTAGTTCGGAGTGTGTGTTTTAGTGTGTGTGAAGAGAAAACTGTATTTTGCTTGGCTGCAGTTTCAGTTGATTGTCTGGGTTCATAACGTATAGGAGACACCCTCCAGACAGACACTAGTGATATACATCAGCGTCAGGGGAGCTCTGAAAGTCTGTTATGACCTAAGATTTAACTTGCGGGCAGTAAAAGAATATAACTGCAATGCAACTATATTTTAATGTTGTTATGCTTCCATGGGCTAAATGCTGCAGATGATTGTTTTCCACATGGCAGCTTTGAGTTTAAAAGTCTCTCCAGGCTCATGATGATTGATGGGCAGGCTAACCAATTAGTTACAGAGAGGTGAGAAGGGTTGTAACCAGATAGGCAGATAATCCACTGACCCTGGAGAAATGTTGCTGGTGAGAGTCCGTGAGTACGAGTGTGTGTGCTACATCTTTTGTGATTTGAGGTCATGATTGACGGATTTGAATTGTCCTTGTTATGCCGCTGTTGTTGTTATTTGCGCGGATGTGTACATGTGCCCCGGGGCAGGCCATTTCACAAGTGTGTGCATGTTACTTCAGGGATAACTGTCCTCTCTGCACTCAGCCAATGACAAACCCAACACCTGGTAAATGGGGCCAACACACACACACACACACACACACACACAGACACACAGGCACGATGACACACATCCACTTCTAGCTCTATCCCTCGTGGCCCAGCTGTGTGTGACGCAGGCGTGTGTCTGAATAACACACATTCATTTGACCTATTGACAATGGAGCCTGTAACGGAGGCCAAATGCAACTGCATTTGTGTGCCAGATACATACAGTTTCACTCCTGCATTTAATGCCCTCAACATTGCAACATTGGGATACTGTAGCCGATTTAACCACAGCACAGCTTTATGTTGCTGTCATGGTTCTTAACTTCCTCTACTCTATAAAAATGTTCAGATTTGCTAGTATAATGATGTTTCAGTTCCCAACTTCAGAATTGCAGAAGAGATCACTGACTGTAATGATGCCTCCAGTGTTTTCTGGTGTTTTTAAGGTCAGCGACTTCAGTTCCCATCCAGTCACTCTTCTCCCAGCGGTGTGACCTCATATGCACATGGACACAGTCCGTTCTCGCTCCCCGACCTCTGCCAGACCTCCTCTGCTTCTTCCAGCATCACATCACAGTACCGCTATTTTACTGCTCATTCTTCGTTTTTATGGACGACGTCTGTCTGCCTTGCCGTCCTCACTTTCCTTTTCTTTTTCAAATCTGCCACTAAGTACATTTCCATCCCTGTGTCTCCTGTTTTTTTTTTCACTATGTGGCATTCGGGATAACAGCAGTGTTTTTGTAATTATCTCGCTGAGCGATGAGGTTATGCAAGGGCTTCTCTCACCATCGCTCTGTCATGGTGTGACAAATTCACCTCAGGGACGGGGGTCTTGTGCGTCTTCACATGGGAGTCCCAAAAATGTTTTCTGTCTCTCTGTCTCTTCCTTCACCCCCATTTTTCTTTTCCCCATTTCACCTTTTTCTCCCTCAAGCTTGTCCCTACGTCCTCTCTCTGGCTATATATACAGCTTTCTCTCCCCCCCTTTACTGTCAACCTTGCCACCTACCCATCGCTCCCCTTCCTAGCAGAGTGAGGAGCAGAGTGTTGACATTGGGTTTTATCCAAATATGTAGTCTACGGGGCTGGAAGGTGGTAATGAGAGCCAAGAAAAACAGCCTGGCTCTGAGTCTGACAACCAGGCTTGTCTTTCTGATGAAACCAAATGAAAACAGTATTTTCTCTCCTTGTTATTCCCTCCCTCCCATCCTCCATCTTTCTCTCCCTGCTTGTGTCCCCCCCTTTCTCCACCTATGGCGCCTCTAATTTGCAGAGTAATTTCTTATTCCTGTCGGTGCTCGTTTAAAACTCTTGCGCGGTCTGCAAAGGCTTTACTGTGGTAAAACATAGGTGATGTTCGGGCCATATTGTTTATAATAGGGATGCTGAAGATTTAAAGTTAATGTGATAATTGTAAAACGTGCACTCTTTACCCTTGTTTCAGATGTAACAGAATGAGTAAAATCAGACCTAAAACTTAATTGTTTTGGTTCAATGGAGAACTTAGTTTGAGAAAAATACAAGTATGCATGTTAGTTTAAATGACACATGTAAAAATTAGTTTGTAACATGTAGCTGCTGCTAGATCGTAAACTATACCATAAAAAAAGTATCTCTTGAGTGTATTTATGGGGACAAGTGTGCCGTTGCAACAGTTGAGGAGGTGTCAGTCCCAAGAGAGCAATAATATAAATTAAGCTGATTGAAATAAGCAGAGGGGACTCCATTCTCCAGATATCTAGAAATCTGACACCGTGCGCACTCCGTAAAATGCTTAAGTCGTCGAGGCTGTTGTCTAGCTGTGAGGTTATAACAACTATCTGACGGTGAGAGAGAGCATGCACTGTTGAATTATCTGCTTTATAAGTGGATGTGGTAGTGCTGTGTGTATGTGTGTGTGTGTGTGTGTGTGTTTGTGTGTGTGTTTGTGTGTGCGTGGGCGGAGGTCAGGAGGGAGCACAGGATAGAGGAACAGATGTGCGCTGTATTGTGGCTGTGTGCGTGGACGGACGGGGACCAGGTGCAGCCTTTGTCTCCCCAGCATTTAAGTCCACTCGCTCGCATTCAGCTGCCTCGTGCCTCCCCTCCCCTCCCCTCCTCGTCCCCCTCCTCCTCCTTCCTCCTCTCCTTGGAGGGAAGGCAGAGATGTGTGTGTGTGCATGTGTGTGTGTGTATCTGTCAGGGCAGCCTTGGCTTAAAGGAGGAGGCTCCAGCAGTCCCTTCTGCCTCCCCCCCTCCCCCCTCCTCCCTCACAGGTGACTGTTGGAGGTCCCAGCTGGCCAGCTCTTGACTGATTAGATCCATATGGTACAGGAGGAGGAGGAAAGAGAACCTGGTTCATTTTCAAATCAATTGCTGTCGTCTGTGTTTTTAGTGGAAATGATTTCTGTTGCCGATAATACTGGGGCTTTGTAAGTTGGTCAAAGTGTGGTTTTGCTTTTTCTTTCAAACGATTAAGAAATACACTAACATTTTGCAAGATATACTTGTATTAAGTGTCAGAAAGTTAATTTCTGGGCACTTAGTGTGGGTGAAGACATCTAACAACTCATAAAAAGAGGGAAAAATAAGCTTGTAGCAACTCAAAAGTTCTCTTATTTACATAAAAGTGGGGACATTCTGAATTGCTGCATTCATACTGTTTCTGGGTCAGAAAGCTACCCTACATAAGCTTTTGTGTGTCTTCATAATGCATAAAACATACATACAACATGTATCTATGTTTTGGATACTTGCTGTACCTAAAACATCCCTCTCCTTGCACTGATAATGCTCACTCAGCTAAATATACCCCATTGTTATCATTTTGATGAGAAAGCATTATTCCACATACTTTGCAGCATTCCTATAGCATGTTTCAGTGTGCGTCTGCAGGCGTTAACGTGCCTATCCTGAGCCCACATAGTTGTATCGTTGCCTATGCAGTGAATGTTCTTTTTTTCTCGCTGATAAATTAGCCCGGCCTGTGCTACATCTTCTCTCACCTCATCTGCAGTGACAACACAGAGATAGCGGCGCAGCACACAATCCACACAGCTGCCAACCTTTCACCGAGAGTTTAGACTTCAGAGTTAAAACGCGAGTTCAATAAACCCCAACACTGAACACATTTATTTATACATCGCATCCAGAGTGATTTATTTCGACTGATTCGCAGTAGGTCATCCATCCTCACTTCACATAAGGAGGTGGATGAATGTCCTCGGAACTTTATTTGTCTTTTCATTTCCGATTTCATTATTTAATGGACTGCGTTCACAGTAGCGACTTAACAGGAGTAAGAGTCACGTTCTGTTTCTCTGTCTCCCAATCCCCCCCCCTCTCTCTTTTTCTGAGCCTCATTCTGAATCATCACCTGCAGAGGCAGAGGCAATTAAAACCGATCGAATGTTTTAATGCAGACGAGCGTCACCTGAAGCTGAACAAACAAGGAACACCTGGCTAGCAACAGCCATCACCACAGATGCATGTTAGATTTCCATCCCTGCGGTAACAACTCTTGTCGAAAGCAAATAAATAAGCTAGAGTAACTTAGAAGATGATAAAGCTTTATATCAAATGCATGAGAGAGGAGAACAGCAGCACAGAATGGTATGAGCAGAAAGTGTCATCATTTTTGGTTATATTGGCCACAGAAAAAAAAAGTTGTAGATGGAGTAACCAGTTTTATATTCAGTTATCCCAGTGTTGTCTATGCATTGTGACATTTCTGTGTAATCCTGTTGATGTGTGGTGCAAAGCTTTGTGTACCTTCCCTTTTGTGCCATTAGAGTAAGGATGACAGGTGGCATTTAGACCAGACAAACACCCCACATCCTCCTCTCAGCCAATATTCACCTGAGTTAACATTAGACCACTTTGTGCGGTCCGTGTGTGTTTTGTGGCTGCTGTGACAGCTGCTTCCCCTGACAGTCCTGTGACTATATACCAAGGACTCAGGTGCTCGCAAGCCAGATTAAGTCATCCAGCTATGTATGCTGTCTAATTGACAAGCAGAGGCAATTCTCTGTGGGATGTCAGCAATTCATGCACACACACACCTGATGTCTACTGCATTGGCCATTACCTCTGGCGTGGCTCACAACAGACCGTCTTAAGATTCGCGAACACAGCTGCAACTTAATTTGTCAGTTCCATGCTGAAATAGGTTGCACACTAAGGTAGACGGACAGCATGTTGCTGTCATGCGTTTTTATATTCTTACATGTCATGTATACCTGCCAGTCTAAAAGGATGACAGTCAATGGTGTACGAGCATGTCAACAAAGTTCTTGTGAATGCATTTTAGTGCGAGCCAAATGCCCACATTTAATCTTTTGTATGTATATATAAAGTTGTTTACATGGTAACAGTGTTGACACTAAGGCCATATGCCCCGTTGATTCTGTTATTGAGATGTCAGTCTAATTTCCTGGCCATACGGACGGAGTGTGCGGAGCTGTGTGTGCGTGCTGCAGGCTGCTTCCTGCGGTGCACTGGCAGACCGGGTGTGTGGTGGATATGACAGTCCAAATGTCTGCGTAGATCCCTCCTTCCTGCCCCCTATGTTGGTGAACAGGTGGAGCGATGGCAGGCTGGCCACGGGGCTGAGAAAGACTGAGAGGGGAAGAGGCAGAGGGAGAGAGGTTGAGGGAGGACTGCAAAAACAGAAGGAAGAGCAGTCAAAGCTGTATAATGAGCTGCAGACCCGACAGATGAGTAGGGCGCACTGAGAAAGCATATAGGTAAGACATGAAATGCAAATGTGGTCGAGAGATTTGCTTTCGAGGCCGCAGCAAAATGAACATTTGGCTGCGTTTACATGTTCATATATGTTCAGATTCACTTATTTAAATTCCCTCTGCATTGTTATGCATACATTTCTATGTGCTTCTACATGCACTCTGAAAAATACTTTTTATTCATTCAACAGGCTTCTTTTTTAGTTCCCTCCTGACAGCTTAAACCTTCCAGCTTAAGCCTTTATAAACTGGGACCCTGTGGCTCAAGGCCATGCAGAGTTCATAGCTGTGAAAAAGATATAAAGGGTGCCATTGAAGCCAAAGCCCTAAAACCATGAAACCACATTTAAAAAGCTGCTCTCTGCTGACCCATGACCTGCGAGACCATGCTTGTCTATTAATCGTCAATTCTTGAGGCAGTTAGAAAAGTCTGATCCACTCTAAATGGAGACGGGACCCGGCCTTCATGGATCTCCGGGAGACAAAGACAGCTTCTGATCCCGCATCTCCCCACCGCCACACCCCCCCATTACACTCTCTCCATACCCCTTATCTGGTGGTCTCATTCAGCGTCAATAGCATATTGAGAAGTTGCGTTTAACATTCAAAAGCTTTGCCGATCTTGTTAGTAAAGCGTGAAATAGCCCCGTCCCTTTCGCTCTCTGTTTCTCTTTTCTTTCTTTGCCCCCCTATTTGCTGGAGGAGCTCAATGAGGGGCCATTCTTCTCCCACACAATAGACTTCTTCAGCATTTCTTCTGTTATTGATCTGAATGGGTGAGAGTGAGGGGCTAAACTTTAGACATCTGGCTCTTTGATGGGGGCAGGGTGGTGGATGCCCTGGCAGTGTGTGCTGTATGATGTGAAGTGGGTTGGGGGAGGGCTGGGCATTTTTGTTTTCTTTTGTAACTATAGACGTGAAGCTTTTGCATTGATTTTAAACCACTGAGCTGATAGAGGAAGTTAAAGTGGTCTTTTGGGTTTCTTGCGCATTTGTCACATGGGCAATTTAGTGGGCTGCATTTTCTTCATTTTTTTGTAGTTTTCAGTGAAAATGTTTTCTTAACTTATACGATACACATGTGTTTGTGCTGTTTATTTAATACTGGAAAGACGTTGCAGTGTAAAATCCATCCATCCAGGTCACCAGTTCATTGCAGGCAACAATGTGACGAACTATGCTGTATCAGAAAAAAAGCCCTTGCTCAACTTACTGACAGTGAAAGTAATTTTTTAGATTTATGCAGTCCAATTTGACCAGTCAAAGCACTGTTTTGCCCACAGGACAACAATATTTTTCAAAGCATTCCAGTTTCTGACCCGCAGCTGACCTCTCTCCTCTCTCTCTGCAGACAGTAGAGAGAAGAAGAGCCCTGCCATGCCCGGTTCTCCTGTGGATGCTAAGATTCATTCCAGATCAGCCCCCAGCAGCAGCTCCAGCTCCACTATGCCACCCCTGCCTTCTGTCAACCCCAGTGGCCCTCGACCGGCCTCTTTTTCCACCACAGCATGTAAGATTTAGTTGCTTTTCCAACTTTCCTTGTAATCATAATCTAAAATTGCAGATACGTTGTAACCACTTGTAATGCTTAAATTTGACGTTTTATTACATTTACGCCTGTATTGATTGCATTGTGCTGGAAATGCAAAGTATCGTTTCGTCACACAGTTGGGATGAGAACATCTGGCCACTGTCCCCAGGGATTGTATTTATTCCTTCCCTCTTCTTCTCACCTGTCCTCCCCAGTGACCAACGGGAATCATCATTCCCCACCAACCCTGAATGCAGTGCCATCTCCACCGCAGCGCTACAGCAACGGACCGTCCTCTTCCTCCTCCTCATCGCTGGCTAACCAGCAGCTGCCGGCCACCTGTGGGGCTCGCCAGCTGAGCAAGCTGAAGCGCTTCCTGACCACGCTGCAGCAGTTTGGCAACGACATTTCTCCTGAGATTGGAGACAGCGTCAGAAGCCTAGTCCTTGCCCTCGTGGTAAATTATTTGTTAGAATGCATGTTGGAACATTTAAAAAAAAACCTGAAGCAGTCTCGTAGAAATTATTTACTTGTCGACTTTCTTAACCTTAACTTTTCCTGTCCCCTAGAATTCAACAGTTACCATTGAGGAGTTTCATTCACGGCTTCAGGAGGCTACAAACTTCCCCTTACGGCCTTTTGTTATTCCTTTTCTCAAGGTAAACATACCTTCACCCTCCTCTCCTATCTTCCTATGTTTGCTTTGTTGTAGTCGGTTGGACTACTTCCTGTTCTCTGTGCAGCAGCGGTTTTCTTCCCTCTTTCAGTTAATATCACACTTTACACCTGATGGTCAGACTGCTGCATTATTAACTAAAGAATAACCAGTGATAAACAAAAGGTCCATCACATCAGCATAACCACAGTTCAGGATGACGTGAATAATCCATGAGCAATCACGGCACAGAAAGTCATGATGGAAAAGCAGTAGATCCATTACTCCGTGTTACAGTAGTTCCTGGATTCAGTGTTTTGGTCTATAAATAGGCCTCTTATTCTCATTGAATAACTGCTCCTCAGAGCAGTGTTATACTTTACACATCTGTGAGTACACGAGGGTCTACTAGAGTCTAAGTGGTGTAAATTTTGTAATCTGCGGACGTCTGCAAGAGTCCCCGTGGACCCCTCTGCAGACATCTGCGAGGAGCACAAAATTTGTGTCCACTTGGCAACACTGTTCTACTGTGTGTATATGGAAAGCGTAAATTCCGACAAACTAGAAAAGCTGTATATTTTTAAAAAAATCACAAGCTGTTCGTGTGCGTTCAGCAAGTGAGTATAATGCCAACTTCAGCAGTTCGAAGTATCGAGATTTGCGTGTTGACTTGACAAGCAACAGATGAGTGTGTGTTAAACAGCCTCTTGAGCCCCTTTGTAACCAGGGGAGTCTGCAAGAGTATACTTTTTAGGAGCTCCCCTCAGTAAAGCAGCCCGTAAATCTTCAGTCGGTTGTACTGCTGCACTTCAAGCAGGCGAAAGCTGCCCTTTTTTCCACACCTCTTACTCACCTTTGGAGCCCCTCCATCTGTCTGTCTGAGGAGGCTGAGACAAGAATCCTCTGTTCCCTTCCTCCTACTAATTTATTACAAGGGTGCGGGCTCCCCACAACTTAATTCCAACTCTTTGAGAGTCGGCTCTCTTAAGAAAGAGATGGGACAGATGGGACAAAGTCTGTGAAGGAAGTGGAAAAGAGAGAGAGGTGGGTGAGGAGGAGCGAAGGAAAAGTGGGAACTCGGAAGTGTGAAACATGCCTATAAAGTGTTCCCTTCCCTTTTTATGGTCTCCAGTACGCCATATGGAGCCGCTGTCCCGTTAAAAGAGCATTCAGCTGCCAAGGCGCCGCCAATCTAGCATCCGCCCCGCTGAACCCAAGAGAGCCCTGTGCTCAACTGACACACAGCACATGTGTCCGCTAGCTGGGGCCCCAGGGAAAGAAGGGATGCAGAGGAGCATGGGAGACAGACTACAGAGAGCAGAGGGGTGTCGTGGAGAGAGGGCTATAAAGCAGATGTATCAGCATCTTTGTGGGAAAGTACAAGAGATGCTAAAAGCTTCAGTTAACTGAGACAGAGAAAAAAAAAGATTAGATTCAGTGGTAAGGGGGTCTGGGTTTACAGAATTTGCTAGACGATGGTGGAAAGTGCGATGTGATAGGAGGAGGTCTGTCGCAAAATGAGAACGGTATGGTTATTTAGTTGGTTGCTCAAGAGGAGGGAGCAGAGGGAGTGAGGAAGTGGTGTAATTGCAAACACACTGCAGTCTGTTCCTAATTAGGGAAATACAGGGAACAAAAGCAAGATGGAAAGATTCGGCGGAGACAGTCATAGATAAATATAAAAAAAAATGAGAGGGCAAGAAATGAAGGAGAAGCAGAGCCTGTATATAATTTGTTTTGAAATGTTTCTAAGCCTCTGTATCATCATGCATACCTTTGTTGTGACCAACATATTGTGCTCAGCACTCGTGCTGCATGCATAAGATTTGTAACAAACATCAGCAGCAGCTTAGAAAGCCCTGCCATTTTCATTTGAATTAGGAAAGCCGCAGTCTCAGAACAACACCCAGGCCCAGATCGAGCCTACAGCCAGACCTCAAGGAGTCAAAACCCCTTTTTTCCCAGCCAGGCGTCCTCCCCAGGAGGCAGATCTGCTCTGTGTCTCTGAGCTCTGTTGCAACATGGTGGTAGTCTGTCTTGGACAGTTTAGGCCTGTTTGCTCCAGATCTAGCCTCATGTTTTTCACAGATATGCTGCCTGCTGTTTCTCTTTGTCTGCCTCTGTCTCTGAATATGTGAGGTATGATTGACATGGCCCTGAATATCTGAGTGACAAAACTTGAGATGAATACATGTACACGGGTAAAACAATGAATACATGTACACGGGTAAAACAATGAATACATTTACACTGGTAACACAATGCTCTATGGAAAAAGTAACATTTCTTACTTTTCCACTGTGGAGATATCTGGAAATCAGAATGAAACCTCACAAGAATTATTTATTTCTTGCAAGGCTAACCTACCCCTGCTGCAGAGGGAGCTGCTCCACTGTGCACGGGCAGCCAAGCAGACCCCAGCTCAGTACCTGTCCCAGCACGAGCACCTCCTGCTCAGCACCACTCTGGCCTCCTCTCCAGACTCCTCCGAGCTGCTGATGGAGCCTCCTGAGACTGGGACCAAGAGACACAGCCCCAGCAGGTGAGATAAAATCACAAAAAGCTACGTCTGTCAACACATATAGCCTCCTTTTATGTTGGTAGAAAAATGCATGCACACAGTCTTAATTTGAGAAATAAGTCATTGCTCTCCCCTTTTTAGGCCTAAAGAGAACGGTTTCCACGAACGTCCGCCTGTAGCCATGGAGCCTGCCGCGAAACGGATATGCACCATCAGCCCCGCTCCCCGACACAGCCCTGCCCACCCGCTCCCCCTCACTGCCCAGCTCCACCCGACCCCTCCACCCTTGCAGCACTACGCCCTGGATGACATCGCAGCGCCACACATCCTTCACCGTGAGCACAGCCAGCGTGTGCTGGAGATCCGCGAGCTTAAAGACAGGCCCAGACTCCCTGGTATGTGATGCAAACCCAGTTTTATATTCATTGGCTAGGTTTTTTTTTTTAGAACACAGTCATGTTTTGTTATTGTGGGTTAAACTGACTCTGCACAGTAGTCCGAATGTAAGTGGCTGTTAAACACGTTTAGAAATGACCATACCTGCATAT
>OMNN01028410.1:0-13680 GCA_900302755.1 Chromis chromis | reverse complement strand
CTTTTGCTGTTGCCTTTCAGGAAATGTGCAGGTTCACCTTGGCAAGTGCCACTCTCGTATCATTTTTGCAACAAAGTCTGTTCCTTTTCTTCGTTTTTATGTCGACCATCCTCGAAAAGGATTGCTCGCAAAGATACGTTGTAACAAACGGTATGAAAATCTCAAGGGCTTTCTTAGCAATAAGAGGGTACGCTACGATTTGGTCACACCAAAACGTTGAGAGCGTTGTTGTTCTGAAGAGTTGCTATTGAACCCCTGAGACTGACTCACCGAACCCCTCGGGTTCGATCGAACCCAGGTTAAGAACCACTGTTCTAGATGATAGGGGTAATAAAGTCAAGCTCTACAGTCTAGTAAAGACTAATATTGAGCTGCACATTTCTGAATCAAGAATAAAGGTGGTTTTTGATCTACAATTAAAAATCATTGATGTGTTGATCACTTATATGTGTGCAAACCCCCAGATAAGCTGAACCTTTTTAGCACAATACTTGTGCTAATTTTACCCCCTTGTTGCTGCAGTAATGTATTCAGTGGACAGAGACGTCTGAACACAAGTTAATCTATGTATTCTATGAAGGAATGCAGCGCATGCATATTGGTGGAGCTCCAACAACTTGATTAATTTATATATGAGCACAAGAACTGGTACATTACTGAGTCGGCCTGGACATTGTGTTCTCTGACTCTTCAAAGTAAGACAGCGCAGAGTCTCTCTGGAAGGCCTGAGCCGTTCCAGAAAAGGTGTGGTGGCTGCTGGTTAGTTTTACCTCAGTGTCTGACGTATTTTATCAGGTCTGGAACAAAAATCTGCATCTAACTGCTGGTAGCACTTAAGTCAGCTTTATACTCCATCCAAAGTGGTTTTCAGCTGGTGGGGTAGCTTCAGAAACCCTCTCCCAACTTAACCTTTCCAACACTGGATTAGGGGTTTCTACGTGGGTTCATTACTGTATTTTCCCCAAATCTGACGATCCAACAGTCGCACAGGCTTCACTCAGTGATCCGCCGGCTGTCCCAGGAATAGAGAAGAGAGGGTTTGAACTTCTCTCTCTGGCTTTCATCTCATGTGAACATCCGACTGCATGACGTCAGCTTTTCACTGTACCTTCCAGTGTTGCCATTAACAACAACTGTAAACACTTTCTGACGTGGTTGAACAGCACGTGGTAGAAACTAACCGGTTCTAATTGTTGTATACAGCATCTCCACTTACAGGTCATAATTATGAAGCATATACATATGGGCTATTTCAATGATCAACTACAGAACTATTCTTGGGTTTCTTACCACTGATTTACCCAAGACGAACTAATAGCTTTTGCATGCTGAAGCGTCTTTTCTTGGAAAGCAGGCAGAAGATCACAAAGTACATTTGCCTTGGTCTCAATGAGGGTTTCTAATTGGTGAAGGACACTGAATATTCAGATCCCACAGAGTCATGGAAAAAACCCATATTGACTAAAACTCTGACTTCCTTGTATTATGACATGAAAGGCCTGTTGGTTTTGAGTAAACATCATACTGGCCTTTAGTACATAAGCCGAGTGTGTCCTAACCTGCTGTAAACCTCGCAGACCATCTCTCTGTTCATCTTATCAGCTCGTATTGATCTGCCGGCTCGTGTGTGCTAACAATGACGGCAGCATCGTGTTTTGTTTGTAATTCTTCTCAAGCTCAAGGATTCGACCTCGACTCCAGCAGAAGGGTGGATGATGAGTTCATACAAGGGGAGGATGTTCTGTAGATTAATTCAGTTTCAGTTTGACTGAAATTGAGCTAAAAGACTTGAAAAAAGTTCAGTCTGAGTAGTTTCCACCACGTGCCCAGTACACAAACATCCTCTCTGTGTAATTTGAGAGCATGCAGCCTGTGCCTTTTGTAAGTCACCTGTACAAAGATGTCACTGCCCGCCACACACTTGGGACAGATTACTCATTCAGCGGGAAAACACGTTTACACAATACTCTGATCTCTCCTTGTTTTTTGGCGTTGCACCATGTTGAACACAGGCCATCTTCAAAAGACAAAAACAAACACTTTGTACAGAACATGGTTCTTTTTGAAGTTTGTTACTGAAGTACAGAACTGATCTGACTAAGATACACCGGCTTCTTGTTCTTCTCATACAAGCATGACATTTTAACATAATGTGATCAGAACGTACGGTACTGAATTAGGAAAAACTGAAAACACCTTTTTACATTAAGTAAGCATGAATTGAAGATGTAGGTCAATTTAATTACACATGGTGGAACATAGGAGGGTATTTGCAGGACTTTTCAGTGAACTTGGTGAACTGATTATTAGAAGGATCACTGTGGGACAATTCTTGCCAAATAGCTTCTTTTTTTTTTCAAAAATAGCACAACAACTTTTTGGGACAACCTTAGCTACTTTCCATACAAGCGAGTCGCCAGTACTGCCCTGAGGTCTTGCTTCCCCACCACAGGCTCACCTCTGTCTGTGTCCACTCTGTTCTGTGAGTGGCAGAGGAGCAGCACATTCAGTTGCCCACACGGCAGCTGACATAGGCGTGAATGAGCTGCACATGTGCTAAGACTGCTGCCAAGAACCCAGACGGAGGCTGTGCGCTGCATGAAAGAAAAAATAAAACATTCTGCTGCTTCTAACTTTCTCTCTGAGTGATCAGTTTACATGTAAGTGCAGCCAGATTGACACCACAGCCGTCGTCCAAGCTTGTGTGTATGGTGGATCTTAGCAGCGCAGAGCAGCAGCTTGGAAGTGACTGCTGGTTAACATGTAGTCTAAATGGAAAAAAGCACATATTCCAGTTACTGTTTTATACTTGTTCTGTTGTCTGATGACAGAAACAAAAATATGTAAATGAGAACAACTTTAGTGGGAATTCAGCTGTATTGAAATACAGTATGTGTGAGCACAGAAAGCAGGAAGGAAGCAGCATGTGCAGACCTGACAAGCGATTACATAATGAATATGCGAATGAATGAAACACATTCTAGCAACATTTAGCAACTTTTTGAGCGGCTTTAGCCACTTTCCAGTGAAAGTAGTTGGCAACACTGTCTGAGACTCTGATAGATGACGATATTACCTCCCTCCCCCTAATCTCCTGCTAGGGTTGGGTTTTGTTTAGATTCTATGGATGCTAAATATCCATACTGGTTCATATAGACTCCTATTGTCGATTCTTGACAGATAGTAAAGACAGAGTATATTCTTGCCACATACAAGGTTGAGGTTGGCTGTTTACAACTTGCTTTTAGCTTTACCTGTACACATTAGGATTAGCTAATTAGGTTTTAGATCTATGACTGGGAGCACACGCATTCTCCTAAAGAGGAAGACTGATTAAACCCAAGTCTGTACAATAAAAATACAAAGTTACACTCAGCAGTTGTTTAACTTAGCACAAAGACACAAGGTAGACAAATAAACTTACCAAAACCAGTGAAGCTCACAAGTTAGCATTTATTATCATGTTTGTTTAATCCCTAATGCTTGGGTAGAATGCAAATTAATACATTTTCCAAAATAACGTCCTTAAAGTATGCAGCATGTCTAATGTACCCAGTCTTAAACCTAAAACCTAATTAGCTAATGCTACAGGAATGCTGGAGGAAAATTTCCCAAACTTCTTCCTGTTGTTTTAAGCCATGCAGCAGGAAATGCCTGAGACTGAGTCTATAACTCTAAATGATTTTTTCCAGTGATTATAATAACACTCAATGAAACTCATTGACTTTTGCACCAAACTTCTGCACATTTAATGGATGCATCTGATGTGATATCTAAAGTTTACTTATCATAAATCACATGGCTTCACATATTAATAGCGTTCTTTTAAATGAATGATATCAGCAAATGTAAACTCAGTTGTAACCACAAATTGGATCTTGTCAAACGTTTTGTCAAGTAAACAAATTGCGGAGGCAGCTGTGTCGGCAAACATCCCTCAGCGTTTAGAGGAGCTTCAGAAACACTCTGATCCCCTGTAGTTGACCTCTGACCTCTGACCACCATGCTGGTTGAGAAAAATCCTGCAAGGATCGCCGAAGTGTTGCACAGAAAAAAGCTACAATGCAATCATACATGCAAGTGGTTGTTAACTCTGTGCACACTCCATGTGTGAAAATTATGCAATCCTGCAGGTAAAAATAGGCAGCTTCTTACATTGGACCCCCCGATTACTTTCTCAAATTTCAACTGAATGTGATGACAGCATTTTGGAAAACTGCCAAATGCTTCTCTACATTGTGGCGCTGCCTCACTGTGTCTTTTTGTCAGTGATATCTACTCCATTGAAACTGACTCGGCATCTGGCTCGCAGCTCATTTGTTCATTCTCACTCCAAGTTACATCAGCCAGCTCCTGCTGCGTTCCAGCCCCCCACCAGGCACTGACCTACATTTGCCATTCAGGTCTGCTGACAGCCAATAAGAGGCCACGAGGATCCACGTCCAAGCTCCGCCCTGCTGACAGGTGATCTGATCTATGCTGGTTCTTCCTCCTCACCTGCAGGTGCAGTATTAAAGGGGCTCTCCACAGGTCTGAGGGATGGTTTAGCACCTAGCAGCCTGTGGCTCAGTGGAGGGGGCTTCTTAAATTGTGAGAAAATAACCGTAATGATGCCATCATGGTTATCGCAGCTTAGGGTTTGAGTCATGGATGTATTAAGGAGATCTGGACAGCTAATAAGAAGATGGCGCCGTCCATATTCAAGTGAAACCTGTTTAGTGGAGTATATGTTGGAAAAGTTTTCCAAGCTTCTACCATGACACACTACTAAAGCCCCATCCAAATTAAGACGAGCCCAGGCCTAAACGCACAAATAGTTCATCAAACCCGTGTATCATCCACACGAAGCCAGTGTTTTGGGGGTCTGAAAACAATCACTTCTGAACCTAGGTCACAGAGTGCAAAGATTTTAAAACGCCATTTACGTGGCGCCGTTGTTACGGCCTTTCCGGTCTTTTTCTGAAACGCTTGCGTCATAGCTCCACCTCTCGATAGATGCGCATGCGCCAAACTCAGAAAATGACAACAACAATGGCGCCGTACAGTGTGTACTGCTGAAACTAGTCACCCAATTATCGCTATTACAGCAAAGTATACTTCTTCTGCATTATCACCGTGTTCACCAAACAAATATGGAAAGCACAATACGCCACTTCATGTTCTATGTTTACATCTTATACAGATTTCTGTGCATGCCTAAAGTCCCGCCGCCAGTTTCACGTGTTTCTGTTACTGCGTCATAACGCCACCAACAGGCCTGGAATGTGTTTTACATCATTTTCAGGTGTATCAAGTGAATTCATGTGGACAGACACATTTACTGAAACAGCTCCTTCTTTACGAAGAACGTTTTTGAAACGATAAGCATTTTGGCTTTGTGTGGACGGGGCCTAAGACTCCCACCAACGAACTGACTGACTTCCAGTTGACCCCCCAACTAATGTGCATCAGGCAATGAATGTGAACTTGTCGTAACGCGTTAAACTGCCCAACCCAGCGTTGTTGAAGGTGACAAATTTGAACAGAAAGGCTACGTTACAGGAAACTGAGAATAAGGGACTTTTAAGACACAATAAAAGACACAATCAGGATGTATAATGGAAAATGGAGAATCCATACTAGTAATAGTACTAGTACTGATTGAATATCAGGATATTTCAGCTTCTTCTGCTTTAATTTTGACCATTCTTTTTTAAACTTCTTGCAAGTCCAACATTTTTAAAAAGTGCCCTTCTACATAGCTGGAATTTCCCTTTAAACTTAAGTACCTTTACTCAACTCACACCTTATTTAAAAAGGGTAGTTGTGGTCTTCAATCTGTGCTAAGCCTTCATTAAAACACCATCAGTATGCACCTCAAAGATCTATCATCACCACATTCACCATAAAGCACACCCACTTGGGTATTATTACAACTAGAAACCTGAAGAATCCACATGGATGTAGGTGGAGCCTCAAGCGGAGATTCATAACCACCTCAGTGTTATGTAAGCGAGGAGCACAGAACACTGACCTGGGTTCTACAGCGTACAGTCACTGTATGGCAACTGGATATTTATAGCATTCAGGAGGGGAGTGATAGAACCTGAAGTCACCGCTAAAATATGTTAAAGCCCAGATATTCTCCTGGCTGAGGCTAGTCTTTGTTCTCCGTCCTGAGCTGTCACTCTGCTGCTTGGACTAGGGGCTACTGCTTCATACACTGAACCAAAACTGGCTCTAAAAAAAAGCATGAAAGTGGAGTTTTACAGGGAAGAAAGTAACAACAGTCTGAAAAACATCCAAGGAAAAGCAGATTTTGGTAAATCCTCCGAAAACCTAAATGATACTGCTTTGTCTGATCATCAAATCCCTCTAATGTCCCTCCTCAGAGTGGTTATTAAGCAGGCTGTTTGCAGAATCAAAGAGAGGATGGTCTAAATTAAACAATCAAACGCACCACATGACAAAGGAGGAAGAGAAAAACTTGATTCTGTGGGTTTCAGAGAGGATGGTTAAGTCAAGGGAGCTTTGCTGACAAGTTTTCGCAGATTAAATCAAGTTCAAATTTCCCCAAATAAATGCTACAATATCCTCCATCAAAGCTTGACAACAGCCTGAGCCTGTGATTGCAGTCATAACATATTTATTAGTCCTCAGTGAGCGTTAAAGGCCACCCTCAGCATGCTACTGCCTGCTCTTACATAAACCATGAGCCCTATTTGTAGCTTTATTCATCTTTCCTACTGTTGATCCCTTACAAACAGTGCTTTAGAGCAGTGGTTCTCAACTGGTGGGTCGGGAGTATAAAGTTGTATAAAGTCTTTTATTTTAAAGGACGTGTTTCTTATGACACAGTTTGCTTTCAATAGCAGGATATTTAGTGGTGGTGACACCAGTAGTTGCCCACTATTAACCTCTAGGTTTGGCTCTGCCAGCTTATTGGAGACATTTATGCTAAAACGTGCCAAAAATAGACCAACATGTGCTCAGAATCTGTCAAAATGGGCCAAAATATGCCCAAAACTTGGCTAAAGTGTCCAAATAAACCAAAATAAGCGAAAAATAAGCCAAAATTTTCCCAAACTGTATCAAAATGTGTTGAGACTACACCCAGATAAACCTTAATTTGTTAACAGGAACAGCAAACTTCAAAAATGTGGACAGACTTGGACAGAACCACTGCTTTAGAGGGTTTCTGAGCTGCACACACAACAGTGGGAACAGACACAAAGCAGCCTGATGATGCCAACAGGGAGCGATATAAGTCGCCTTTGTGTATTTTTTGTTTTTCTGTGAACGCGTAAAGGCAGCAGCAGACATGAAAACACAAGAAAAACAGAGTTAGTGTGCATGAGGTCAACCGGTGGCTGCAGAAACGTGTGTTTAGCAGCGGAATCAAGCGGAATGGTCTCATATAAATAAAGACGCGTGTTTGGCGCTTCCACGCTGCTTGTTGACTTCAGGCACACCCTGCAGGAAGGGCTGCACGGGGGCTCTCATTTAGTTCGAAAAACACGTGGAAAACTGTTCAGTGGAAGTAGAAACAACGCGATAAACACCTACCAAACCCACGCACCAGTGATCCCCGTGTTTAATTCTCTTACTTTGCCTAATTAAGACCAATGAAGCTCCCAGCCTCCTGTTGCAGGCAGGATCTTAATTAAACTGCCCGCTTCCAAGCCAATCAAACATGGTGGTCAGAATTAAGCAGCTGATCAGATGAGGGACACAAACATGTAAAAGAGTAAAGGACTCTTACCTAATGTGTCAGAGCGGAGGACAGCTGCAGCAGGCGGAGGAGGAGGCGGACTACTGGAAACAGGAGTTGGAGACCCTTCCCATTTAACCAGCAAGGAGACTGAGTGGAAATTTCCATCTGCCATGTGATGATGGCAACTCTTGGAGCGTCGTGTTACAGCAGGCTGCTCTGCTGGGGGCTCCTTCTCTCCCAGTCCCCCCCCTCCTGATCACAGAGGACTCCTACTGCCAGGAGCTGCTCAACATCTTGATGCCCGCAACTGACAATTACAGAAGACTCGGTCCGTCAAACTGCGATGGTTTCTTCACCTCGTACATGTAATCTCGCCGTATAATAACCGGTGTGCATATTTAATCTGGCTGAAGTGTGTTTGCGTAATGTTGAAGGTGATCAGAGGAGGTTTATTTAGTGATTGTGGCCGTTTACCGATTGGGATCCTTTGTTTACATTCCGACTGGCCACGTTGTTGGAGGGAGAGCTGCTCACTGGCAATTCACTGCAATTAGGTTTTAAAGAGAAAGCAGACAGACAGACAGACAGCAGGAATCTGTCCTGCCAACCCTGTCATTTTAGCTGCTCCTGTGGTGGACAAGGCTCAGGAAGCTGGAGTTTACTGGAGTCCTCCCAGAGATCTAGAGACATCCAGTACTTTCTACTCCTTTACATTAACCATAGGGGATTTTCACAACAAAGAAATCCTCTGAAGAGATCAAAAATGCTTATACATAAAGAATCAAAGCAATCTATTTGATCCTGTCTCTTTTATTCTGATAACTGCCCCGTTTTCAAGTTACACTACAGTTAAATGAATAGAAAGTAGGGTTTCTACTTTCTTTCTTAGCCCACATAAATATCCCAGTGAGTGCAGGAAGGAATGGTCTTATTTATATGATCTACAGATGTTATAATTCTATGTAAAGGTGCGCCTTGAGAATACTTGTTTCCATAAATGTTATGTAATAGTTATTTGGGTGACTGACCCTTTAGATAGTTCAGGAGCAGAGATGCAGGAGCAGGTGAGGAGAAAAAGTTCACCCATATGGTCCCATAACACAATACAACCATTAAATAACCAGATGACCAATGTATTACCTGTGTACCTGTCTATAGCCTACACTGTATCAAAGCTTGCTGTAAAATTACAATTGCCTGTATTTCACTATACTTTTTTTTTATTTTTTACAGTGTTGCTTAATTTATTTAAACAGTTAATTACTGTAAAATGAATTGCTGCATCCAGTGGTTGACAGTAAAATACTGTATTTATATAGCATTGCCACTGTAATCAACATTCACTGTAGGGCAGTGGTGGCCTAGTGGTTTGTGAAGCGAACTTGTAACTGGTGGGTCGAGTTCAAGCCCCCGGACTGGCAAGAGGTTGAGGTGGGAAAGTGAGAGCGACCGCTTGTCCCAGTCACCACCATTGTGGGCCCTTGAGCAAGGCCCTTAACAACTGACTGCTCCCCGGGCGCTGCACCGTGGCAGCCCACTGCTCCTAGTATGTATAGTTAAGGTTAACTTTGAATAGGATGGATCAATGCAGAGAAGGAGTTTCCCCAAGGAGATCAATAAAGGTTAGATTATATAAACTGAATTGTGATGGCACAAATAGCTATGTCTTTAATATTTATGATCCAGACTTGAGATCTACGAACTCTGTTTATCATTTTAAAACCACTAAAACACCTAAAACAATGAATATATAAAGATCAATGACTAGATAGAGGATAAGGTAAATTACATTGTTATGGTTTAGGAATGTTTATTCAAAGTAAGGAATGTCTAACAAACTGCAGTCTGTTAAATATATTTAAGAAACAGAGAGTAAATGGTAAAAATAATTAAATGTAATGTAAACAGTTGAAAATAGCCTATCTCAGGTCATCAGTTACATTCTTAGCTACCAAAATCAAGTCTCTAGTCTAATCAGTGCTTTAGGTTGTGTTGAGTGAAAACATTTTGTTCATTCAATCCATCAGTTTTTTTTGTTATTCTTCTTTTCGGCTCCAAACAGCATCGTTTTTTTTTTTTTTAATTGTTTTTTTACTGTATTGTAGAAACACAGCACCCTTCTGTTAAAATGTGGCTGTATTTGTACAGTGATTTATTACAGTGTAATGATAACTTATCTACAGCAATCACAATAAAATAATAAAATGTGTTTTCATTGCTACCGGCTGCCTGTCACTACTGCAAATATCCTGCTGTGAGACTGTGAAACTGAAATATCTTTGTAATAAAACACTTGACATGACAGGAACATATTTTGCCTCAGTAAACAGATCAGACTTCCGTGAACAGTAAAATAAATATCCCAACATTTTTGATAAACTATATCACATTATAACAAGGCAGACAGCTTGATGTTCACTGGAGGGCATCTTTAAGGAAGTTAAAATGAGATAGAAACAGTGACTATTAGTCAATAAAACATTTGTATTGAGTTCAATCTAGGACACCCAGTCAAAGCACAAAGATAAGTTACAACAACAGAACATAACAAAGTAAAAATTGAAGGTACTCGTACTTTCCTTGAGTATTTCCACTGAATGCATCTTTATACTTCTACTCCACTACATGTTAGAGGCATGTGTGTTGTCTGACAGCTTTTGTTACTTCACAAATGACAATTCTTCATGCCCTTCCTGCCCAGTGAATAATTAAATCTTTAAATGTAGCGATGTAGAAGTCACTTTTTTTCTGGTCAGGTTTTAGGCAAAAACTTACATCCATTCCTAGTTGCAGCTTTTCCAACATGAAGATTAGCTGTTTTACCCTGTTTCATTCTACTGTAAGATGATGTAACTTGGATTCCAGCAAACTGAGTCCAACATTTGTTTCACTGTTTTCTGATATCCTATAGACCATTATCAGATTATTATATAATGAAAATAATCATTAGCTGTAGCAATATAACAATGATTGGGTTCATTCTGCTTCCTGTACTTGTATTGTATACTTAGGGGCAGTGGTGGCGCAACAGTTAAGTCTCTGGGCTACTGATCAGAAGGTCAGAGGATCGAACCCCAAAGCAGCCATTGTTGGGCCCTTGAGCAAGGCCCTTAACCCTTACTTCTCCAGGGGCGCCGTACCATGGCTGACCCTGCGCTCTGACTCCAACTGGGATATGCAAAAAACACAATTTCACAATGCTGTAAAAATGTATTTGTGACAATAAAGCTTTCTTCTTCTACATTTTGTTTGACTTTTCTACTTCTGCTCACCACTATTGCTAATAATCTGCCCCATGTCCACATAGTGTTTCTATTTTACTCCTTTTTCTCACCTGTCAGCGTCACGACGAGGGTGGTGCTCTGATTCTTGATTTTTCTGCAGCGTTCCTTTCTTTGTCTGTCCACTCACCGGATATTTCTGCGTCACAAATCCTAGTTGTTCGTCTGTTTGCTCCAGACAAACCTGCAGATACAACACGCGACTCTGTCTGTGTCAGAGGAATTTTCCAAAGAATGAACCACCAGACTACATTTGTCAAACAGTCATTTACGGTGTATATGTGGGGATTTCTGAACATTTAATTCATCCCACATGGGATCACAAAACCCTGCTGGTTACTGAACATCAATACAACAATAGTTTCAAATACATTTTTGTGTGTGTTTTTTTTTCTTATCTTGCAATCTTTCACTACATAACTGTCTTACTTCAGTATTTCGCATGTGCAGTCAGCCTAGCGATCTACATTTTCTGCATTCTCTATTCAGAAAACTAAACCAAGATAATACATATCATTAAAATAACACCCTGAACAAATCCTCATATGTACTGGGCAATTACGTTGCTCCACTGTTCTCTGCTACTTCCTAATCCTGTGGAGTGGGAAGAGGAAGCTGATGTTAGTTTGACAATATCCGCCTACAGTTTTCCCCTCTGAGGCGTTTGGCTTGGACACACATCATTTCCTATGGGATGTATAATTAAATGACTTACAGCTCTCCCCCCTCACCTTCCTGGATAAACAGTTAACAGTGATAACAGTGGGCACACAGCAGAAACAATGTATCTTCAATTAAATACATAAATACAAGCTTCTTATTTTCCTGCCAAAATAATAAACTCATTAAAAGTAAATAATAAATATATGATATGAGTATATGTCAACAGCTGGGTGTTGAGGTACCCAAGTTTTGCAGAGCTAGACAGTTCAATAGTGTTAAAGCGAGTGATACGGTACCACCAGTCGGTACATTTCCAGTCAACTAATGAGCTGCTGAGTGAAGAGTTAATGGGTACGGAGTTAATGGTGGGTGTGGAGGAGAGAAACCATGTATCCACAGACAAATGAACCAAATACAGCTTTAAAACTATTTTTAGTCAATGCTGAAATGACTACCAGGCACATAGTAAACTGTTTTTGTTTCATATTTTGCGATATATAATCAACTTTCACATGTTTAAGTAACCTTTCTTCTCAGGAGGCCTTCATTAAAGGCGTGATTCTGCAGACTATGGCAAGCTGTTTGGCCATTTAATAGCTGAGTGTGACTATCTGGAATGAAATTAAACATCAACATCATTGTGAGTGGTCACATTTACACTGTGACTATTAGGAAGTTTTATTCCAGATCTCTATAACATCATTCTGACTAGTCAAACCGACAGTTAGAAATAGTACCTGCAATTCAGTTTGGACCAGTCAAAATAACAGCAGCAGACATCTCTAATGCCATTACCACTAATCTGGATTGTTGTGCATGACGCAGCTCATGTGAGGATTCTCTGTGGATATTGTTCCAGCAAAGCATTTGAACCTCTGTTACCAGCTGCTGTGGTGGATGAGAGTGAAAGAGGCCATCAGCAAGGCCTTTGTGAAGAATGGTAGCTTTGTTCATTGGAGACTTATGGTTGACATTCAAGTCTCCAATTTAAGACATCTGTAATTACATTGTGAACAGTTGGACATAGCTACAACATATTTTTGTCTTGTCATTATTCCAGTTCAAGATGACTAGTGTAACCTTTGTTTAAGATATTTAAAAATTACAATGCAGATGTTTTGAATTTAGGGGAAGTAAAGATATCTTGAAACACAATTATGACTACTTAGAATTACTCTGTAAATATCTGAATCTGGAATTAATACTAATCCTAACTCCATTATCTGTACACTTTAATCCTCTGTAGGGTCGCGGGGGGACTGGAGTCTATCCCAGCTGACTCGAGCGAAGGCAGGGGACACCCCGGATAGGTTGCCAGCCTATCACAGGGCCACACATATTGTGCTGTCCTCACACTACGTGTCTGTGTACTGCTAGACAGCCAGCGAACCAAAAAGAAAAACTCCAGACACAAGGCTTGCTTTTCTTGCTTCGGTGAAGCTTTCTTGAATCATATGAATATGCGTGTGTGATAACTGTAACGTACAGAAAAAGGCAATCACCATATTGTTTACATGTAACATGCTAACACAATTAGCCAGTCAGCGCACATGAAATACAGCAGTGACTTCAACATCAAATGGCAAAATTAATAAAGTAACATCTAAGAATCATTTGTGACTTCTAGGTAAGTGCTTAGAACACGTAGATACTTACAAAGACGAAAATTTCCCAAGGCTCAAGCGTTTAGAACAACACAGCGTTTACGTGACTTTTTCAGGCTGTTTCTGCCGTGTGCGGCTAGCTTGCTTCTACCGAGCCAAAACAGTCAAAGATTGTCTATACGCGAAAAGAGTACTCACTCTGCAGCAACCAAAAACGATCCTTACTGGAGAAGATGTACCTGCAAACGATCCTTACTGGAGAAAATGTATCACTCTGATAGTTTTTCCTTTTCCTTTTTTCAACCATATGTTTTTAACACTTTTTAACATAGATTTTTAACCATATGTTTTTAACACTTTTTAACATAGATTTTTAACTAACTTAAACCTTATGAAATTATAGATGTCTTTAACCTAAAGACATGACACTCCCCGCTTG
>OMNN01028409.1:0-11866 GCA_900302755.1 Chromis chromis | reverse complement strand
CTTAGTAAGGGAGCCTCTGGGTGAAATGAGGGGGTGATGAGGGGCTGTGAAGTTATTCAGCAGATGTTGACCTGCTCACTATATAGTATCGGCACGCACACAACTCAGTCCGTCTACTTCTGTATCTTTTCGTCTCAACTCATTATGTGATTTTGTTACAGCAAAATATGTTTATCTCTGCTTTAGTTGTATGAACCTCTATGCCCGTACTACATGTGTTTTACATTTCGAGCCTGTAAACATTATACTGAACTGCATGGTAGAGCTTGTTAATCATAGAACAATGATTTGGCCTTCATTGTTCAAGCAGACTGCCCTGCAGAGGCAACCTGAATAAGTCTGTAAGAAATCCGTGTTGTGTTTCAACTTTTGCCTTTTGTGACGCTCTTTTTCACCTTATTCTCCCTCTTTCCTCTCCCTTCGATCACCGCTCTCTGCAGGATGTGCGTGTCTGAGTGCCCCAGTGGTTTTTTCCGTGACGATAGGAAGCGCTGCAAGAAGTGCTCCTCCTTGTGTGAGACCTGTGTTGGGAGTCGCAGTGACCAGTGTACCTCATGCAGGACTGGTTCCCACCTCAACGAGGGCTCCAACACGTGCGTCACCACCTGTGCCGACGGCTTCTACCTCGATAATGGTACGTTTCCCTGCCGGCCACATTGGCTCTACAATGGGCAAACTCTTAACGAATGAGAACATACATGACAGCACATAATGCTGTCAGGCTGTTGGGTTTTTTCCATCATTCCTTTATCCCAGCTTGGAGTTTTCTGCCTTCAATGGTGTCTCTTCTTGCAATCCTAAAATGCTGCAAACAAGCTTAACTCGACTTAGCAGTTTTGGAGACGCTGCAGCAAACTGCACTCGTCAGCACAGAGATAGATAATGACTACTGTGTGCCCATCCAAGGTCGCTGATTGTCCTCATTGTCCAAGCAAGTCCATTGTTACTTAGTTGTCCATTGATCTGATTATCAAGGCCTGAAGTCCCTAAGATTAGAGTCTAATGAAATGTACCTTAAAGGGAGGAGAAGGTTGCCCACTAATAGGAAACAAACTGGACCTTAAGAAATATCTGTCTGCTACTGGCAGCATAAAAAATGGTCGTAACTATCAGCAAAACTTTCATTCACTGCCTCAGAATGATGCCATGGTAGCCTTGATGTAATGTCTAGCCCCATGTTTATTTTTATGCACTTGCTAAATTGAACAGGACTGAAAGGTCTATGCCATTTTTTTTCCTCCACCAAATTTAAAGTAGCATGAAACCTGAAATTAAACAGATCTGCTGGAGTACTGTCTTTGGACTATGTTTTAGGTCATTTGTCTTGTTTTCTCTGTGTTTATCACCGGCTTTTAATAAACGGAGTAGTGCAGGCGGTATTCATATACTGGTTTGTCTGATGTTCGAGATGTATGCCCGTCTGGATGAAAGCAAATCAGGAATGAAACTGTGTATATCTTATAATTATGTCTATATATTTGCTTTGTAGCCAAGATAGTGTAAGTCCTGGCAGCTGTGAGAGTCTCTGGCAGCAGATCTGACATGATCCGATCCAAGTTCAATCATAACATTTCAACCAGCCAAAATGTAGTGGATACCTTTTCCCTTTTGAAATGTCAACGCAGCTTAGTATTGTGTTGTTTTAAATGAGCAAAGTAGAGTCTGTTTCCCTTTTATCATTCTGATAGCAAAGCGAGGTGAATTCTTGCCTTTATCAACGCGTGGACATGATTTTATTACTGGTCAAGACACCTTTTTACAGATGACAAAGTGTGATATTGACTGTTGTGTGAAGTTACTGTAAACACAATGTGTTGACACTTTCTGACAGTCTTACAAACATCTTGTCCAGCGTTGTACTGGGTTGGTTATTTTACTTACTGATTAATCTTTTTATTGCTTTTTAATTGGCTGATTCATGTTCGCTGTATAAAATGTCAGGACAATGGTGAAATCACAGTTCCCAGAGCCAAAGCTGGTGTCGTCACTGTAACCGACCGTCTGAAATACAAAGATATTCAACAAACTTTGACACAAAACGAAGAAGGTAGAAAATCACACAGCTGTTCAATTCACATTTAGTCAAGCAAATGTTTTGCATTTTAATTTAGGTAATATTCAAACTTCAAAATTGTTGCAGAATTTTCATGTGTATGTCCAATTCTCTGCTAAAATGGGGGAAATAAAAGTCTAGAGGCAATAAAAAAGTGCATATTCCTTTCATGGAAATCAGTCTATGGCCCATCCATGTCCTGCATCCAGCCTTTAATTATTTTCAGATTCCTAAATGTCCAACCAGCAACCGTTGTTTACTCTCAGTCTCCTCCTCCTAACGTTTGATTGTATCACTAACCCAAACAGAACCGCAAAGGATGTGTCATACAGGAGAAATGCTTTTCGGAAATGTCGAAATAAGAGTTTTAATTTATAGTCGTAGTCTACTCCTCGGCTTCCCTGGAACGATAAAACATGTTATTCACATATCTTTTTGGCAATCGTCGCTGCCGCTGCAGGCAGAAGTGTCCATGTGCATTGTGTCAAAGCGTGTCATTGCCTTTAGCCTGCCTTTTGAAATATTCATCTACATTCCCATCCTCCCTCACCAACACTACAATTTTCTTTTTCAGCCCCGCAGATTCCTCCCCCCTCACCACTCATCTTGCCATCTCGCTATGTCTCCCCCCCTTTTCCTCCTGTTTTGTTCATGCTCCCCTTTTTCTACTTCTTCTCTCCTTTTCCTCCACTTTCTTCCACAACTCACTGCACCTCCTCGTTCCTTTTTAGCCCTTTTCATAGTCTTTGTTGTATTTCTTCTCCGTTCCCTTCCTTTTTCTCCAAATGCAACCAGACTTATGGTTCCTATTAGCCACTGTGTACGACTGGCTCCCTCTGTGTCTTTCAGATTCCAACATTTGCAGGAGATGTCAGGAGAACTGCAAGAAGTGTACGACCTCCAGTATCTGCACAGAATGTAAACCTGGGATGAGGTGAGCTGGGAGTCGCTGATTAGAGTTTAAAGCTCTGATAATTTTGGTGTGTTGGAAACATCGGATTTCAGTCTTGTTGTATTTTAATGAGGTTGGATGCTGGCACAGTGTTGTGAAGCCAATAATCTGACATTTACACTCACTTAATGCAGTAGTTGGTCAAATGTGTGGAGGTGAGAAAGTTTCCCTTTCTTATGTAAAAACAAATGCAGAAGGAAATATTGTAAGAAAGCGTCCATATTATGATGGTGGCGTTTTGCTCCAACTTCAAGTTTGGCTGTTTAGGACAGTTAAGATCACATTTGTCGTTAAACACGGCCATACAAACCAGTTTGTTTTGCAAAGTGCACTACAATTTGCCTCTCATTCACACACACAGTTCAGTGCTTCGCCCCATGACACTTCAAAAGGGGGCAGCCCATCCTGTGATTACTGGACGACTCACTTCACCTCCTGAGTTACACCCAACCTTTATGTTCCACAAGTATATAAACAGTTTGGTTCATATACAGCTCTGCAAAAGAATACATGATATAATTTGCCATCAATTAATTCTGAAATATATTACAAGCCCTGTGCTCCTAAAAGCCTTGAACATTTAATTTTGCATCAATTTGGCTTCAAAGTCAGTGTTGTGGTTTCAGGATAAAGACCTTTTGTGTTCACCCAATCCAACTCCGCAGGAACACAGCACTGCTAATTTAGACCAGCACATTATGTTACACTGCGGTTTGGGTTCGCAGCATGAACTAGTGAAACCAGGGCTTCCCAACTGTTTTCCGCTTTGGACCCAAACTGAGTAAACTGAGATTCACCCGGTGACCCAGGCTTATTAAAACCCACATATACTCATGTCATGTGGATACCCACAAGAAGTGGATCTGTTTTGGGTTGTAATCCTCACTCTGAAGAGCCTCTGATCTCAACCACTTAGTTCACCATGCAGACGTGTTCCAGTTCATTTTTTGGCCACTTCCACAGCAGCCTCTTCAAACCGTCCCAACTACACTTGACCTGACAGAGGATAGGGCGTTTCAAAGTGCTGGAATTCCTGATAGGTCATGAAGGAAACACTTGTGAAGTGTTTAAAACATATTGCGGTCTTGAACCCAACTCTAAGTGTTCAGTGTAGCCAGAGGTGGAGGTGGGGACACTCGAAGGCCATAATTTCCTCGGCGAGATCACAGTTAGACACATGCTTACACACACACACAGCTTCCTCTCTCCCATTTACTTCACCATTAATGCTCAGTTAGGAGCCGGGGAGGAAGAGGGGACCAGACGAGATCGTTTCTGGGAAACTTTAGCTAACACAGACCAGCTGTTTTTCAGCTTAGCGCAGCAAGCTCACCAACCTGTCCTCACTGTGACTTCACAGAACTGACTTTATAACCTCCAAACCTGCTTCCTAACCGACCTCCACCCCAACATCTGGCACTTTCAAAATCACTTATATTGTGCGCTGGTCAAAACGAGACAGATCTGAACTACATTTTTCTGAGAATTAGTCAAAATGTGAACGAAAGTCCAGTCGTCGTTATGCACACCCACACATGACACAGTATCACAGGGGCTTTTTTTCCCGTTCTTGCTAAATCTTTGTCCAGAAATCTTTTTGCAGCAGTTGTTGTTTCAGGCCAACTTTCACTTATACAGAGCAAACAGTTTGAATTTCATGTTGCCAACAGAGAAAATACAATACTCTTTTTTGGGTATTTACTAAGAAGCTACAAAAGCAAATCTTGTGTGTCTTTTTTTTTCCAGTCTTCAAGGAAACAAGTGTCAGATGACCTGTGACCCAGGAACTTATTACAATGGCCACAGAAGGACCTGTGAACCCTGCCATCGGGCCTGTGCCACCTGCGCAGGTAGGAAGTCATAAGACTTGTCGTAATGAACTAACACTTTCTGAGAAGAACATTCATTATGTTGGTCGGTGTGCACTGTTGATTTTTTTTTAACACTGTGGCTGTGACAGAATTCCTGAAGCGTGTGTTCATGTGTTTTTTCAGGCACCGGTATAGAAGCATGCACTAAGTGCGCAGACGGCTACCTACTTGAGGATTGGCGCTGTGTGTCGACATGCAGCGCCGGCTACTACCTGTCAGAGCAGACCTCAGACAGCGGGCAGGTGCAGAGGTCCTGTAAGAAGTGAGTCAGCACGCCTGCCGACACCTCTGCATGACAGTAACAAGTGAAAAAAACTTTCCAGTCTGTGGAGATAAACAAGGAAATCTGCCTTTCCTGAGCCAATGTAGTGCAAATGTCCCTACTTTAAGATTAGTTTAGCATTTTCTCTACAGGGCACACTATTCGATTTCAGAGTATATGGTGTTAAGACATTGGCCTGCAGATGATCTGTTGAAATGCACCAGTATTTAAAACTGAGACTCAAACAGGAATAATTAAACAAAATTACAGTCATTGCAACAATAAGCAGAAAAAATGAGGACTTTGCTGTCAATTAGAGTTTACAGTAAAAGTAAAAAACTTCGGTCCCTTAGTTATTTTTCAATAAGCCAATCAGGACTGCCGTCTGGTGCAGTCATTCTTTCCGTCTTAAAGTTGTGTGTGCTTTTCCCACAAACAACTCTTCACTAATGCTGACCTGGATGAGGAGAAAATTGAGGGAAAGAACATGTAAACATACTCATATCTGCTATGCTTGATGACAGTTTGATGAATGGTTTGTCTCCCATCACACCCACAGTCAAACTCCTCCACAGACTCAGACATCTTGTCTGCTTTTCTTATCGTTTCCTGTGATGGGTTTGCCTCCCTGGTATTTTTCTCTCCCACCTTGAATTATTTATTGCTCACTTGATCCTTTACCTTTACTGGATTCCTTTATTCCCGGTCACCACCCCCTTGTCTCAGAAACTGATATCAGATAATTTCCGATAAATGTTTTGCCCCATTTTCACACTAGCAGGATGGAAAATGTTGTAACTGTTGCCTAACACTGGCCTTTTGCTCCTGAAGGAATGTTCAGATATTTATTCTCAGAATTTCCTTTCTTGCCTTATATTTAAAACCTTCAGTCTCAACACTGCTCACTAATAGGAACTGAAAGGACTGAAGGAATCAACTGTAGTTGTAAATGAACAGATATTTTTCGTTTTTTTTTTCTGAACTATGGTTGATCGTACCTGTAAGGCGTTGTTTTATTTTGCATTCCAACAATTTGATGAATATTCTGGACTTTTAAAATACCCTGTGCAATATTATTTATAATTTTTTATACATATACTTGAACTTAATCTACATAGATACTTTTCTACGTACATAATACCTGCGCAAGGTAGATAATAATCTGTGCAATATTAATACTTATGTCAGTATTTCCATTCATAAAAGAATTTGTGCAATAAATTCTTATTGCACTAACATGTGCAATAAATTCTTATTGCACTAACATGTGCAATAATGTTATTTCTATAATTAGTACTTCTGTATATCATGGTTTATTTTGGTTATTTTTTATTTTTGTATTACATCTCACAAATGTTTGCACTAAATTTCCCCACTGTGGGATTAATAAAGGCTTATCTTATCTTAATTTGGAAACTAACATTGGTCTGTTACACACCTCCACAGTTTATGATGCACAGTAAGCCAGAATTTAGTAATGAGAGAAGAAATCATACACATAAATGTGATTAGAAGGGGAAGAGTGATAGTTTTTTCACTGCAATTATTTACACAATATCTGATATGACTGTATATTCTAATCAACTGGCGCCACTTGCTACGATAACATGGCTGCAGCTTAAGGATGGTTTACTTGTGCTCATTGTTCCCTATAGCTCAGTGGTTTGAATGTATATGCGAGCATGTAATTGTAAGTTCTGACATCTGTCTAAGCTGTCTTTAAGGAACAATTCTAACTTTGAAAGAAGATATATGTGCAAAGTTTAGTGCCGTCCAGACCGGAATGTAATTCTTCATACAACCTTTGACAGGTGTGACAATAGCTGCTACGAGTGCTTGGGGCCCGGGGAAAGAAACTGCAGCAGCTGTGTCAGTGGTTACAACCTGGAGGCAGGAGCCTGCGTGGTCAGCACCATCTGCAAAGATGGTGAGTTGTCAGCTTTCTCATCTCTAACATGGTCTTGATGTGTGTGTGTGTATTTGTTGCTTGTTGCATTGCTTGTCACGGGCATCACGGCAGAAAAACATGCTTTAAAATGGAAAACCAAAAAAGAAGTAAATTCTGTTTTTTGCTAAATGTTAAATACAAAAATACACTAATTGTGGTCTAAACCATGTCAGCTAATCAAAAACCTCAGAGGTGCAGATTTACATATCATTTCCAGATATAATAATTCTGTTACATATCCCACAGGGTGAAAACAAAACTGTGAAATAACGTTTTTTGCTTGTGGTCTTTCTTGTTTAGTAATTTGAGCTTTGTACTAACACCTTGACCTAAAGTGCTCACTGGTGTAGCTTTAAAGCAGGAAGGCCGTCTGTCCTTGCTCTTGGCTTTTGTGCTCTTTATCTAGGTCTCATTCAAGTTCTGCACATTACTAATATAATATCTCTCTGGGATTACACACTCACACGTTCTTGTCCCTTTATTTTAATATCACCCCTCTTTTCCTGGTTTTTCACTGTGCTTTGGATTCTTAACACCATGTACTTAATCTCCTTTTTTGCTTAAGTGTTCCATTAACTCTGCTCCTCTGATTTTTAACTTTGGTTGTACTCTCTGTTTTCTGCTGCCTTTTTTTCCTGATTGTGCATGTTTGGTTTATGGATCTTTTAGTGTAAATGCTCCTGCGCTTTCCTAACTGACTGACGCGATTTTCTGATTATGAGGTTTTGACTACAGCCTGTGATTTGCTGCTTTAGCCATGACCTTCTAGTTAAAATGAAGCCACAGCCACAAAGTCTCCCAGCTTGTGATGAGATAAAGCTCTGAGGAGAAAAACATCTTTACTGTGTGACCTTTGTGTTAATGATGAGGACTCTGCTTAAAGTGCACACTCAGTCTGTTTCTTAAACTGCTCATATTAAGGATTTATTTTTAAAAATTGGTAGCTCAAAAATGATTTTCTGCTAAATAACTGGCTTATAGGTTTTACAGACTGGTGGTCCATTTTAAGTGGTTTTTTTTGTTATGCAAAATGACACAAAGTTGTGAATTTCAAAAATCCTCAATTTGCTAATTGTGTGATGTTTCTTTTTTTCTCTCTCTCTCTGTTTTTTTTTTTCTCCCAAATCTGTTTTCCCTTTCTCCTGACATGGATCCAATCACTCCACTGGACTACAATCATTTTCCGCCTCGATGAACATCACCTGTGATTGGATCAAAAAAAACTCTTCCTGTCACCTGAACCCTCTCCTGATCAATCACACGGCTCTGCCTGTCATTCAACCATTGCTAATGGTTCTGCCCTGTGTGTGTTTCCACACGTGTTTGTATTTGTGTGTATGTGTCTCCCTCCCACCCTTCCTTCCCTCCTTCCAAACTCCCCCCTGTATCTCTTCTTCCTGGTCTGTGGAAAGCAAATGAAGAATCTTGGGCGGAAGGCAGCTTCTGCGTGCTTGTTAAAAAGAACAATCTTTGCCAGAGGAAAGTGCTGCAGCAACTGTGCTGCAGAACGTGCTCGCAAAAGGGGTGACGGGACGTAGTCGCTGGGCGTAAAGGGAGTGCAGGGGGGATGTGGGGGCACAGGGGGCACCCCTCCTTCTCAAACCCCCTGCCCACTCATTCATAGTCACATAATTTATAAGAGAATCTGTGCCTCTTAAAGGGACTGCATCGGAGGTGCGATGACAGGACTACAACAAACCTACCTTTTTTCTGTACTGGGACACACACACGTGGTCAGGGTGTAAAATGACTGGGACTTACTTCAAGAACAAATGAGCAAATGAAAAACAAAAGTGAAAACAAACAAAAGAATAAAAGTGTCGGTATTTTGTGACCAAAGCATTGATGCCAAAATAATTGAACCTTCTTTTTTTTGTTGCCAGTGTAGGAAGCATAGCTAAAAACAGGAGCCACTCAGCCTGTGAATCTCTGAATACGTCTGTGTGCATTTTTATTTTGGCTCCTCTTCCTCCTCTCTTTCCAGCGTTAACGATAAACAGATGGAAAGTGAACATACAGTAGGAAAGGCCGTGGTTTTCTGCCTGTAAATATACGTCAAAGGAGAAAAAAAAGAGAGAAGCTCACTCAGTAATGTGAAAATAATGTGTGTCTGGGCTGACTTTTGGCTGTTTAGGGGAGAGAAGACAAATTCACACACAGTTATATACACTCACAGATGCACATGTACCACACACGCACACTTATAAACATGAACGCAGACACATAAATCAGCCACCACTTGAAGTTACAGACACCACAGTGTCACTGTATGCCAAGACTGATGTACGTTACTGACCAAAACCACCTCATTTCATTTATTTAAAACATAAACCTGCCCTCTGAATAGTGTGTGTGTTTGTCTTTATTGGTGTGTCCAGGAGAATGCCATTAATTCTTGATGTAAGCCCAGACAGCATTGATTCATTCAAAAGGTACTACAAGACGAGTCGATAGTCATTCCTTCCAGATCTTTCTGCAGGGAAGGAAACACTGCAGTGAGTTATAATGAATTCGTGGTACTAGGGATGTACCGATGCCAATTTTTCACTCATGACGAAGATTCTAGACACTAAACTTTTGCCCAAGACTGAGTATTGATTCCATCCATTACTGTGACTAAAAGATTTAAAGCTCCTCCATTATTTTGTTGTCACTGGATAAAGTAATCGAAATATAACTCATATTTGTTACAGGGATCTGAAATTCTTTTATATGTTGGTTTACACATGCCATCTATAACCCCGCTTAAGGGAATTTTGTCCAATGATGGTATTTTATCTGTATCGGTGCATCCCTACATGTTACTGTTTGCAAATAAAATAGAGTTTTAGAAGTTTCTACTCTGCGTCATTCCATTATAATGGCAATGCATATCAACTGAAGTACTGCGCTACACTTTGAACACAGAAGGTCAACATTTGGCACAGAGAATATTCTGTTATCATGTTTCATCTGCGGGGGAAGGTCTCTGACAGGCAAACAGGCGGCAAACTGCTGCGGTGCAAATCAGAGCTCTGATGATTTTACTTTCAGTTATTCCAGAAAAAGGATTTTGTTCAAAATTCGGACATGGAAACATGTTTGGCAGCAGAAAAACTGGAAAATACACACAATAAGGCAATCTTTAATTTTTTCCTATTGGTTATAATAGTTCAAACTAAAAGTGGAGTGACAACATTGCTGCAGAATCAGGAGTGGTGTCAGAAACATACATCGTATTGAGCCAAATCTGTGCTCATGATAAAAGCCCAACAGACTTCAGACGCCTGGTTTCTCCTCCTCTGTCTGTCTCCGAACCTTTCCTGATGGAACTCAAAGGGTTATTCTGGAGGTGCTGGTTTCTAATAAAGAACAGCAAAAAAATAATGTTTAAGATTCTTATTTTGTGCGGGTTTTCACGCCTGCAGCTTGAGCATTTACAGTATTAGATGAATTGTTGTACTGTCACCTGGTTATGGTTCTTGATGATTTGTAATAAAGATTGATGAATCCCCTGTTTTGGTTAACAAAAACTTAATCTTGGTCATTGTTTAAGATGACTTGTGTGTGTGGTAGTAGACACAAACGCACACTCGCACTCACACACATACACACACGCCCACCCCTCGTATAAAAGCTGTTTTTATTGTGTACCTGTGACATATCTGTGACAATGCATTATTAATGTTACTCAAAGTCCTAGTTTTGAAAATCTTTTTTTTTTTTTTTTTACTTAAGTGTTCTTATTAAAATGTTTAATCTGTTCATGTTTTGTTTTCTTTTAAGTTCTTATTATGTTGACAGTGTATCAGTCGGTATTAGTTAATCCTTTAAGCATTTTTGTTGATCGGTTTCTCACTTTTTAAAACATAAAGTCCCCGGTTTTACACACTATCATGTCTTACAAGTTCACGAAAGGAAATGACATGATTGAAATTCAGATCCTAGATTTTTTTTTTCAGCACTCGGATCACATTGATTAAATGAAAGTTGCACCCGCCCCAGGCAGAGCCTTTAAAAGGAGATATGTGCACTAAATGACAATTGGTGAAAGATAAAAGGAGGTCAGCAATGCAAGCGTTGGCTGCTTTCTTGTACACCGAACAGCCACAACATTAAAACCACTGACGGGTGAAGTGAATAATATTGATCATTGTTTTATTGTTTTATTAGGATCCCCATTAGCTACCCATTTAATGGCAATCTAATCATATTGGTACTATGTGGTGTTCTGCTGGAAAACCTTGGATTTTGGCATCTGTGTTGATGAGACTTAGACACCCAAATAAACATTGTCTCAGAACAAGCACACTCCCTCATGCAAATGGCAATCCCAAATGTCACTGGCCTACCCCCACAGGAAAATGCACCCCACCACATGGCAAAAAAAATCAAACAATCAGGAACATCTTGAGGAACATGACAATGGCCCAAGATGTTGATTTGACCTCCAAACTTCCTAGACCCCATTCTGATCAAGCATCAACAGGATGCAGTGGAACAAGTTTGATTGACAGAGGCCCCACTGCACAAGCCAGAGTAGCCAAAGGATCCACTGCCAACGTCCTGGTTCCAGACCCCATAGGACACCCTGAGAGGTCCTCTTGTCCATGACCAATGGTTCAGAGCATTTTTGACCACATAAGGGGGACCAACAGTATTAGGCAGGTGGTCATAATGTTATGCCTGATCGATGTATTTACATGTCATTATTGGAGCTGACTTTTTTCATAATACTAATGAGTAACTGAGTAGAAGAAAGATCTTTTTCCACTGCATTATTTGTGCTTGTCCGAATATT
>OMNN01028408.1:0-20717 GCA_900302755.1 Chromis chromis | reverse complement strand
ACAACATTATGACCACCCAAATAAACATTGTCCCAGAACAAGCACACTCCCTCATGCAAATGGCAATCCCAAATGTCACTGGCCTACCCCTGCAGGAAAATGCACCCCACCACATGGCAAAAACATCAAACAATCAGGAACATCTTGAGGAACATGACAACCGACCAAGATGTTGATTTGACCTCCAAACTTCCTAGACCCCGTTCTGATCAAGCATCAACAGGATGCAGTGGAACAAGTTGGATTGACAGAGGCCCCACTGCACAAGCCAGAGTACCCAAAGGATCCACTGCCAACGTCCTGGTGCCAGACCCCATAGAACACCCAGAGGTCCTCTTGTCCATGCCCAATGGTTCAGAGCATTTTTGACCACATAAGGGGGGCCAACACAATATTAGGCAGGTGGTCATAATGTTATGCCTGATCGGTGTAGGTCAGAATGTCCACAGTGACAGAGAAATTTGTGAAATTTATCAGATACGCAAGATTGGACAGTGCATCAAGTGATGTATTATACATAATCGTGTGCTAAAAAACAAAAGACTAAATCTTAATCAGTGCAATGTAACAAATGATTTAACTGCAGCTAATTAACTGTGACTCTGTGTGTGACATCTCACCTGTCTGAAGTGAAGAAAAAGTACAAAGTGTGACTTGCAATTGGATCTTAATTGATCCTGTCTCCGTGTTGGGGTTTATTTATAATTATGAGTAATAAATGAACATCCTTCTGTTGTTCCATGTGCATAAATGCGTACAATTCTCTCACTGTGGTGAGGCTCATGGATCCTGCTGCTGTCTCATGCTGCAGGTATTTCAAAAATTTCCACCAACAGTTGAAAGTACAGCGCTTGTCGATCCATTAATGCATGCAGTTCAGACTTGTGTTATGTTGGAAGTGATACACAAATGCTTCTATGTTCGACCTTGTAAGAATACAGTTGCAACTTTGACGAAAGAGTGACCCGGGGGCTCATTCAGACATGAACAGAAAGGAATGCATGTGTGAAAGGGGCTTATGTTTAGTGCTTATTAGCATGCTAACATAATGATGATGAACTTGTTTTTAGTCCCAATAGAAATCAGTACATTAATACTGTCATTGTAAGCCTGTTAGCATGCTGACATTAGCATTTACCTCAAAGGCCTGATGCCTTAACTGCAGCCTGAGAGAGGCGCTGACGTGACTGTGGTTGTTAAAATGCAACAGCTCACAGTTCAGCGACGGATGTTAGCTCAGTGGCACTCGTGGTGTTAAGGTCAGCACTGAAAAGCATTTTCTCTTCAGCCTTGCTTTCTTTTGTTGTCTGCTTTTATTCAGTTCTTGATGTGCAGTTTTTCCAGCGTGAACTGCTGCTTTTTGTTTTTCCGATCCTGAAGGCTCTCTTGATGCAGGATAGCATTCATCATGATTATGCCGCCCTGATAATGAGACGTAGTGGAATTAATATTCATTTGTCGCTCGCCATCCACTGGGACTGTAAAATGTAAATGAGTGTACTCTACTGTGGCACACGGGCTTATGTATGGGAGTCCAATCAAAGTGTGACTCAAAGTTGTACTACTTTGAAACTTAGCCAGTCGACCATATACAGTAACTTGGTGAATGTGGCCTTTATTGTTGTTGAATCTGACGGTCAGGATTTTGACTCCTGGAAGCCAAAATCCTGCAGTGCTGCAGAGACAATCCAACATGAGGAGCGTTTAGTGCACAGGGATGCTATTTTCCCCGCGTAGCACTTGTGGCCAAGGCGTTTCACTAATTAAGTGGAGGAGGTTTTTTTTAGTCACAAATGACTTTTATTGGCACAGCGTGGAGGGAAAAAAAATGAGGCACCATATTTGGATTTTTAAAACTGCACCTAATTATACTGTTGGTTGCTCTTGCATTGCCATTTGTCGCCGTGTTTCTCTTTAGCTCAGTCGTTGCTTTTAACTAAAATGTTCCAGTGGGTTTTTGAAGTTGGAAATAACATCAGGTGCACATTTGACAAAATGAGTCCCCCCCTCCTCCTCCACGCAGCTTTAACACAGAAATTAATAACACACAAAATGCATTTCTAATCATACCATGGTTTGCATGTGCCACGTTCAGTCTCAGGTAGCTGCGGTGGAAATATTGTCTTTTGAGCGGATGTGCTGAAGGGGACAGTCTCCACTCTTGGCCTTTAACTTTGCAGGTTATTAATTCCTCTCTATGGTGCTGTAGCCTGTCAACACTCTGCACTGTTGCATCTGCTGATAGTAGTGATAAGTGCTTTCTGCACTTTGAAGGTTAGAAGGGGAGTCTGAGTGCAAACCAATGCAATTGACAGAACTCATAAAATCACGAAACCTGAAAATGTTCAGAATCAAAAGTGGTTTTAAGAAAATGGGATACTGTTGAACGCAGTTTTAAAATTTGGAGTCTTATGCTGAAATGGATAGAGCCTTTGTAAATGTGGAGTTCTTTTTTCTACTTCCTGACTCCTTAAAGTGTTTCATTGTGATGGTAGAAAGTCTTCAACATTTGCTTTCTGTTAGAGTTTGTGTTTGCGAAGGACAGTGAGCAGGTAAGGACGCTGCTCAGGGTTAACAGGCTCGGTTGAATGCAAAAATCCCAAGAGGGTTTTTGAAGAAAGAAAGAGAGAGAGTGAGAAAAAAAAAAGTGAGATGTGGAAATGGAAAAAGAAAGGCGATGGAGGGAGAGACAAGAGGGCGAAGCAGAAATGACCTCTGCAGTTCTGTTGATGACATGAAGCAGAATAAGAGGGGAGATGAGGGAGAAGAGGGGAGACAAACTGAGCAAGGAGGATTAAGAAAGCAGCTGGTGAGGATGATCCAGAAGAGAGTCAGGAGGGGAGGAGAGAGAGAGAGAAACAGAGAGTGAGAGGGAGAGAGACGAGGAGAAGGAAGGTGGTGGAGAGAGCTAGAAGAAGGGGAGGTGCAAGAGATTGATGAGGGAGAGTGAGAAACTAATTCTCACTTCACTCTGGGCTGGAAGATTAAGGAAGATTAGAGAGATAGAGTGAGGGAGGGAGGGAGATGGGGTGATAACTTCTGCCACACGCCACAGAAAGATCTTTGAATGCCTAATACCCAGAGAGAGACAGAGAAAGAGTGAGTGAGAGGGGGAGATTATGAAACAGAATAAGTGGCAAAAAAAAACAACAACACAGAGTGAATGAGCGAAGGAAGGAGGAGACACACAAAGAGCTGGAGTGACAAGAGGATGGATAGATAAGGACAGGAGCAAATCAGGCTCTGAGGGGTCCTAATAGTAGTGATCCTTGAGCGTATAAATGTCCTTTATAGAAGAGGCCATTTCTAGCTGTGTGCAGTAATCCATGCCATGAGAGCGTAGATGCAAAATTCAGGTCATCTATATACCTCTCCAGCACTCGCTCTCACCGAGACTTCCCATTGGGATTCATTCTCTTGTACTGTGCAAGTCTGTGTGACGGTATCTTTTACATTCGCTTCTTTTTTACTTGCAAAAAGGGAAACCTATTTTCCATTCCCCACCACTGACATCTATTTATTCTCTCTCTTGACTGTTGGTGCAAAATTTCAGTAGCTATAGGCTGCTGTACATTTTTTTCAGGAGAAAGGGGGTGATGGAACAAAGCTCGCAGAGACATTATGCGGACGTATACGCGCCCTCGCACCCATATTATGTTGCCGCTTGACGAATGTATGCGTCCGCATGCTCGAGCACGCGCCTGCCGCCACAGAAGTTTCTGTTGGAAACAAGGAGGGAAAGAAAGAGAGGGAAAAAGAGAGGGAGAGTGCTGCAGTGGCAGACTCAATCCGTCATGCAGGATTACAGTGTAAGCTTCTCCACGGCCATAGATGTGGTTTTTATGGGAGAAACACAGGGCTTTTCTAAACGCAGCGGCCCCTGCTATCCCTGCTTCATATTAGAGACAAAAGAAGAGGGCGGAGGAGGGTGGAGGGGATTCTCCCCCTGGCTGCTGTCTCCATCCTCGATGCAGAGAAAAAAGGGTTTTCCAGGGGGCAGGTTGGAGGGCGACCGCGGCTTCCACCTCTGTGCCCTGACGCACTGGAGGTGGGATCATTACTGCACCTACGCTGAGGCAGAGGTGACCTTGGCAGGCGGCAGGAGCCTCACAGCTGTTTCTTCTTAAATCTGGGATTGAAGTGAGGTGATCCTGTGTGTTTGGGAGAATATTTCTGTTCATGTGTGTTGTGTAGTGCGTGTGTGGATCTGCCCCACACATCTTAAACAGAATTTATAGTCCTAGCTGGAGTGGTGCCAAAACATCCCAAACGTTACACAGCATAAATGCACCCCGCTGAAAAAATCGTCCTGAAAATATAACACTGCCAAACTTTGATCTCCTACATCGCCCTGCTATACACACCACTGAGACGGGCAAACGCAGCTTGGAAATCCTGCCTCAACATACACCCACAGCCTCGGTTTACTTTGAACTAGCACGGAACAAGGTCCCAATAAAAACAACGCTGCCACAAATATTGTTGGAAAGTAAAAAAGAGTGGGATAGAGAGCTGCGTGCCCACGTAGCAGAGGCTGTCGTTTTAGCTGACGACTGCCCCGCTGAAAAGGAACCAACGGCTGCACTGCTGATGTGCTGCTGGATGTTGCACAACATCTTTACTGCACGGAGCACTTGGTATTAATTTCCACATCCTTTATCCGATCCTCACCCAAGGTGGCCCTGTGTTATAACCTGCCAGAGATAGCGACTTAAACATGTCGCAATCTGCTCTGTCTGCCTGAGCCGCTGGAAAATAAACAGAACAACGAACTGACCCAAATAGAGAGAGACAATAGCGAAATGAATCTGAGATTGAGGCGTCATTAGAATTACAAAAATATACTGTCAGTTATGGTGCAGGAGCAGAAGAAGACCTAGGGAGCATGTAAGTAATACAAAGAGGGGAGGGGGGATGTATGCTAATAAGGCTGGGACTTAGTGCCTTCAACGAGGGGGATTAAAAGCTGTGACAGTACAAGCTTCCAGGCCTGTTCAACCAGCAGAGCAAAGGCGTGAATGCAGAAGGCTACGATAAGGGAGCAGGACACAACAACATCCTTGGGATAGATGGTTCTGACAAAACACAGATACAAGTCAGTGCTGAATAGATATGAACAAGATGAGCACTGTGTTCTGTTGTTGATCTGGTAAAAAAAAGACAGTGGTTCCGGCAAGTGCTGGAACAGGTGCTTCCAGGGCTCTAAAAGTGGAGCCAGGCACAAAAAGTTAAGCTCAAAATGATTCATACCCATGCCAAACTTCAATTTTCTTTTTCAACAATAGGTTTCTTCTGGCTAGAAATGACAAAGACACTATTAATTTTTCATACCAATTGAAATTTATGCAAGTTTTTGAGAAAATTCAGCTTCTTTACGTTTCCCAAATAATCCTGGCAATTTATAATACGTCCATGTTAATTTCCACAGTGATCTAGTGGACTATAAATTGCAAACAGATGATGCAATGCTGTAGTTCTCTTGTCACTTACTAGTCAAGCACAAGTCACGGTTAAAACCAAAGAGCTTAGTGAGCAGCTATTAGGGCTCATCACCGAGAGAGAGTTTAGGCTTTAAAACTTCATCCAAATGTTTTCAAGTTCCAGTGGCCACAGTGCAGAGCATCATTAAAAACTACAAGGAGTTCCACACTGTGAAAAATCTCAATCGTCGTGAGAGGAAGTCAAAAGTGACCCCTGCACTGCCAAGAATGGTAGAGCAAGAGGCCAAGAGGAGTCCAAGGATCACCACCAAGGCCATCCTGAAAAATCTGAGCTATTCTGGTATCAACATCTCAATCAGGCGCTACAGCGGACACTCCACAAGGCTGGTCTCCATGGTTGCACACCGAGAAGGACTCCAGTTGTCCAAGACAAACACAAAAGCTCACATGGATAAAGGAGAAAGCTTTACATCATCAATACTGTGGTTGGATGGGATGTAAATGAATCTGTTTGGACATAGCCTTATATATCATGGAGAAGGAAAGGATTCTTTCTGTCTTTTGTCACTTGTTTATGTCTTGTCCAGACAGAAGAAACATATTGGTTAAAAAAAAATCACTATAAATCAAAATTTGACTTGGGTATAAATAATTTAGAGTGAGTCGTGGTTCCAAATAGAACGTATTTGCTCTGTTTCTTTAATTTTGGCACTCTGGTCCACGCTGAAATATCTGGTGGATGGATAAACATCAAACTTAGAACAGACATCGTCCCCCTGAGGATGAATCGCTGACTTGTGTGATCCCATGGCATTTCATCTGGCACCAGCAGCAGGTTAAAATTAATCAGTGCACCATCTCCTTATCTACAAGATCTATTGGCACAAAAAAGTTCCCAGAAGATCTGTCCTAATGACTTTGGTGATTTCTTGACTTCATACAACAACACCAGCTGCAGAGTGTTATTTTATTTTTTTTAGTTCCAAGTAAACTTACTGTTAGATGCAATGGTGTAAAATTTGGCACTGACATCCACATCTGACATCCACTGACATCTCCACAGGATGGATCGCTCTAACTCAGCTGATAATTCATCTAACGCCATCCCAAGTGGAAATTATAATTAGTTTATGACTTAACTTGGAAAAGTAATGACATCCCCATCAGTGTCAACTGAACTTTGTGTTCAGTGCTAAGTAGCAAATGTTTTCTGTGTGAGGAGGATGGTTTTTCAGATTGTTTATAAAAAGTTATTTTAAAAATGTTGGATAGAATCCATCAATTCCAAAGTTAGAAAGTGTTAGAAGGTTCAGACACTATTTGACAAGCTGGTAAACTGTAAAGAATGCTGATGCTTTCAGCACTGCCTCACTGCCTCTGTAGACATTTTGAAGGCCTGGTCAATTATTGGATCCGATTTTTGGCAATTTTCAGATTATTGATATTGTGATTTAAAAAAAAATAAAAATTAAAAAATGTGCTACTCTGGCTCTGAAGCAGCTGCCCATAAAGAGAAAATGGTAAAAAGTTTCATCGAAACATGTAAAACATAAATATACAAAAACATTTCAATGAAGTTTTGTGTTGGAGTTATTCTGAGTTTTGACACCAAGATTTCCATTTTTGCTGCAATATCTGTTCAAAAATATCAGTTATCGATGTCTTTGCACACAAAAAAATCAGTATCGGCTCCCAGAATAAACATATTGGTCGACCTCTAGTGCCTGGTAGGCAAATATGTGTTCAGTGTGTTTTGCAGCTGCAAAAGAAGGTTTTTTTGCAGCCATTTAAAGCAAAAACCACCAAAATATAGCAAAACCCCCCCTCAAAAAATCTAGGTTACAGCATTTAGGAATTAACATGAACTCTAAACCAAACATGTTCTGCAATTCAGAATCATCCCCCACAGGTGCTACTACAAACTGAGCAAACACCCTTTCATCATCAAAATACTGCACACCTGTTTTTGCAGCTTGGCTTCTGCGGGGAGTATTAGTAGATATGAAAACACCGAACACATTTTGGAGAAAGTTTTCAGTGCCCAGTAGAGGCTCATTGATCGCATCAGAAGGCCATTTAAAGTAAGTCTTCTTGATCTTTCGTCAATTCGCTCTTTCCCCACCTGGGCGGGACGTAAACACGAAGAAAAGATCTTTAAATGTAAATTGAAGAGAGAATTGGGGCGATTAAGGTGGAACATTGAGTGTCATTATTCACCCTCCTTATTGGCCAGTAGCCTCGGTTTAATTCTGAAATGTGCCATCTCCTCCCCAATGCATCACACATTATGGCTGACAGCCGTGGACGTGTTGTGCTTATTAATGTCTGAAACGACCCTCTCCCACCTACCGTGTCCTCTCCTCGACCTCCTTGTCCAGCATCGGTGCCTCTCCAAAGGAACGCCCTTGAAAGGTAAACAGCAGAGGTGGAGGAAAAGGGTGCCATGAATTAAACCTCAGACAAAAAACATCTTCAAGTACTGTGCAGCGAAGCACTTCTCCTTCTAATAAGGACTAACTTTATTAACCTGATCTATGATGCTTAATGGCTCACAGAAATGACAGGTGGGAATACTCTGAGCTCAGGCAAATAGGCTCTTTTAGTGGGTAATTTTCTTACAAACCGTCTCTAACAGCCTGCATGAAAAATTCGGGCTATTTTCATTTGCGCGCGCACATCTTAATACACGCACACACACTCATGCACGCGCACAACTTTTAGAGAGACAAAGTCCATCTGCAATTCCCGAGGACTTCTGCCGAAATGTCAGCCAGTGTGTTGAAAGGATCAGATAGCTTTTTGATGTTGCACATGCAGTCAGGCAGAAGAGGAAGAGAGACAGGCTTGATAGGCATCAGGTGTAATTTCGGTAACTGCTTTGGCAGCTGATGACTCACCATTCAGAAAACGCAGGCTGAGCACCCACCTAGAGAGACACGGGCCTGAACCAGATGAGCCGGCTGACACAAAAACATCCCCTGACCTTTGTGCATGAAGATCATTGGAGCTGATCAGCTTCTTCCACTTCTCAGCAGAGAAACAGCGGTAGGGCCTAAAGGTGGAGAGATGTCAGGTGTTGTTATAGTTCAGTGACACATTAGTAATTTGTGGTAGCCATAGGATGTCGACACAACCAGGGGGTCCATTTTCTTGTGCACTGGAAGAGATGTGAATAGAATTAGGCATTTGGCCTGGTGTGAATTTCTACCTTTTTCTACCAATAACTGCACACACTCTGCTGCTTCTACATAATTTATAGTTTTAAAAGCCTGGAATGGTTTGGAGAATTTAGCAGTAAATCAGTGGCCTTTAGTGGGTCAGTGCTGTCACTGTGTGTATATCCGCACACTCTTAGCCAGCACTTTACCTTATGACCAGACAAATCAGCCAGAGGACTACTTGAACTCTTGCCAAGGCAGTAAAATATAGGCCACAAATGTTGTCCCTGTCCTGACCTACTGGCACGTCTCCTGGCACTGTGATTCTGTGGACTGTCTCCTGTCAAGATTTATTTGATCTTTATGGCACCTCTCACAGTTTATATACTGTAGCCTAAGATAAAGCAGCAGCCGTGGAGCCTGCATTTGCTGCATCCAGTCGAGCTGCATCTGATTGTACCAGTTAAAAATACTGTGGTCATCTGTAAATTAAAACTAATTGCACCACAAAAACTAGTTTTTATGTGAGGAATATTAAACATTTACACCAAGTAACTGTCTGGTGCTGTTGTTTAGCAAATTCAGTTGTGTTAAGGAGATGTCACCCTATTCATTCCTATGATAGTTGCTCGTTGGAAGCATTTGCTGAGAAAGCTTCCTTATGCTTCCCGTCACTCCCATATTTTCAGTTTCATTGAGCATGACAGATTACTTTACAGTCGCTACTTTTCTAGTCATTATGTGCATGCTAAATGCTCCGTAGGGCCTGTGTGCATCACATGATGAACATGGAAGTTGCAGAACTCCTGTGCCAAAATTTCTTCACAGACGTTGGACTAAACAGATGAAAACTGCATCGACTTGCTAATATATACATATGAGCTGTTTAGATCCATCCATCCATTATCTGTACACCGCTTAATCCTCTGCAGGGTCGCAGGGGGGCTGGAGCCTATCCCAGCCGACTTAGGGTGAAGGCAGGGGACACCCTGGACAGGTCGCCAGTCCATCGCAGGGTAGGAGCTGTTTAGAGTGAGAAGTAAAAGAAGTTGAAATGGAATGTACTGAAAATATCTTACCTAATAATGGTGTTCTCTCAGTTTCATTTTTTATTATTCACATTTGGGTTGCTGCTACAGAATTTAAGTTTTGACCAGAAATTTTGAAAATGACTCCGTAGTTAAAATTTCCGCTTCTGTATTCTGTAGTTTTGCTGATACTGTTCCATACGTTATTGTGCATCTAACCATGCAATTAAATGAGTTCTTGGATACACTGTGTGCATTAAATAGTCTTGTATTGTCAGACCATTCTACACAGCGCTGTGTAGAATGGTCTGACCGCTCATTAAAAAAACCTGCTCTGGCTCGTTGTCACCTCAATATAGTGACGATGGAATTCCATTTGCATCGTCACTAGCGAGGCACTGCCGATAAAATTAATAATTCACCGAAAAAGAGTTTGTTGTTTCTGTAGTAAAGGGAATTTTGAATTGTGGACGAAATGTCTCTATCCAGTGAGTCAGACGAGGCCTTAATAAACATTATGTTGCCTATAGCATTAATATAATAGTGTTATCTTTACTTACACACAGTTTGTTTTTATTCCTTTATCTAGCCATTTACACTTTACAAGGCTGTTGGTTTATGTCTAATCTGAACAACGACAGCAGTACATTGGCTTATGGCTCCAGGCTATGAGTCATGTTCACATACGACTTCAAACCCTCCCAAAATAGGTTAGCTGATAGGTTATTGCACGAATAGACGCACTATATAATATGTAATGTGGTTGTACAACTGGATTTGTGGCTGGCTGTGCACCCCCCTGTACACTAATGGTACAGTCCAACCACAAGCGCAAAACTAGAAAATTGAGTCACTTTGTTCAAACTGTGAAACAACAACCCAAACGTGAACAATTAAAAAAATTAATTGAGAGACAATTATCCATTTGTGAAGTAATAAATAAAATGGATAATGAACGTTTCAAACCCATTTTTCATTTGGTTCTTTTTTATCTTACAAATCGAAAGAGAATTGCTAACTGTTACGTGGACTGTGGGTTAGTGTAACTGAATATTTCCTGCTCATGCCAACTTGCATCACTGTTGTGGATTTGGATAGTAGCTGATCTCTGCGCTCTGAACATTTTCCTGCAACTCGGTTCCTTCTCAGCATAAACTGAAACACAAACATTATTTTTGGTGTTATCTTGCAGGTCTTATTTATTTTCGTGAACTCAGATTCATAGAATGCGCACCGGTTTTTAGCAAAGGCACTACAAACATGGCCTCGCTGCACTCCGTGGAACGAAGAGCTTATTATGAAAAATATCTCTGTAGATACAAACCGATGCTGGTTAACAGATTAAAAAATATTTTTTGTGTTTCCCCCCTCAGGGAAGAAGTCCAGGTGAGACAGTAAGATACAGACTGCTGAAGCTGCAAATGTGGCTCATTACTGAGCACCTAAGAGGGAAAAAGTGATGGATTTTTGAGTAGCTGCTGCACATTTTGGTATCTATATTGTAAAAAAAAAAATTTAACAAGACTGAACTCTCACATCTCTAATATTTGCTGTTTCTGCTGCACATTCTGTATTTTAAATAGCAGCGTTCTCGCTTTATGTTCTACAAGCTCTGACATTTTTTGTAACCCCATTGATCTAGCTGAAAGCCAAGCAAATCCAAAGCCCCCTGTCGCTGCTCTGTTACACTGAGTATTTTTAGTCTTAATCTCACCAACAGGCAAACAGCCACTCCTAAGTGGACTAAATTTCAAAGCTCTTACGTCTGTGAATTCATACCACAGTTTTTTAATGTCGAAAAAAAACAAAACAGCGCTGTCACATTGTTTACCTGTACTCGCTTTCCTCGTTGTCCTCTGCAAACCTCTCGTCTTCGGGGAGTTATCTTCTGTCCATAGGCTGCTGCTGTATTCTCTCCCAAGGGGAGGTTAGCACCTGCTGTCAGTATATCACTGAGGCGGAGGTAGAGACAAGGCTGAGGACACCGGCGGAAAAGGTACTCATACATTAACAGGCGAAAACCCCCGCTGCTTTTCACCGCCTCACTCCCTGACAGGCCTGCTTTTATCTGCTCAGGTTCAAGGCGAGGACGGGAGCTGCTTTGCGGGGCTTTGCACTTAAAAACGTAGCTAGTCGGTCTTTTCCGAGGAGAGGCCCGGCTCCCCCTCCCACTGCCTCCACCTCTACACCTTCCTCCATCCTCTTCTTTTACCGCACCTGCAACCGTCCCACCAAACACCCTCTATTCTGGAGCTTGCCTTTGTTAACTCCATGCATAATTCCTTTTCTCTTCTCTCCTGGTGTGAGAGAGCGCTCCCTTTCTTCTCTTTGACTTCACTGCGTCCAGAGAGGCAGTCCCAAGAGCTTTCTTTACGTTTCCTACCAGTGCAGATGTAAGTGTGTGTGTTTGGGGAGTTTTTTTTTTGTGTGAGTGCGACTTGATGAATTTGAGATGCTGGGATGAATGAGGCTTTGTGAGCGCAGGCATTTTGTTTGTGTGTGTGCACACGGGTAAACACATAAATATTTTTTCCCGGAGAATGTTTTGTCAACAGAACTCGAAGTCACACGGCGTGCGAGTGTTTGTTCATTGTTGTGAGGAGGGTAAGCGTGGATGTGCTGCTGCTGCTGCTGGGTCAGTGTTCGCCTGTTCGACAGGAGGAGAGAAAAAAGAGGACGGACGACACACAAGGAGAAGAGATGTAATTAAAAATTTTGGTGACAGCTCACAATCGATGATGAGGACCTGTCTCCAATTCTGAAGAACCATTTGAGTTTTAGGCAGGATGGAACCCGTAACAGGATGATAATCAAGATATTTATGATCTCAAGTGAGCATTTTATTGAGAAACATGGTTTAGGTGTAAAAAACTTAGAAAGAAACACAGTACAGTGGGTTCACAAGGGTTTAAGCTCTCAGAATGTACCACGCTTGTACATTTTCTAAAACTCTAATTAGGAGGCGAGAGCCCTCCAGAGCTACCAGCTGCATCACCCTCTCATCCTTATTTACTCTCCTTGAAATCATGCTCCTGTATGTTCAGGCTATGGTTGAAATCCCCGTCCTGATCCGTGCTGGTTCCACGAAGCTGAAAACAACAGTTTCACCGTATTACATTATAAAACTCTAATGAGGAAATATGAGCTCCCTCGTGCTTCAAACTGGAGCACCCAATTATCCTCACTTACTGCTGTACAGGCCGATGCACCGGGGGTAATGGCATAACAATCGCTCTCCCCCAAAGGTGCCGGGCACAATGTGAAAGGGCTGCGACATAGATCAATACATTACAGAAGTGCCTCAACTGCGTTCTGAGAGAAATCTCCCGCTTGAAAATGCTGTAAAAGATAAAAAGAATCGGAGAATAGAAGCGGTTTCATTCGTACTTTGCTTCTTCAAAGTTAAACCTCACACCGACAGAACCTCCCACGCGAAAAATGTTATAAATTTGTGCTCAGCTGGCGACAGTGCCATGTTGATATTCTGCCCTGCATCCCGCCACCTGCCCCAGGCTTGTTAACAAGGTGCCCGTGGCAATGATTGCCTGGCCATCAAACTCCCAGCTGATAAGTTCCTCTGGGAGGAGAGAGGAGCTCTGTCATTGAATTCACCCTGATCGCCTCCTCATGCTGTACATTTAAGATAACGCTCAGCCAAACCTCACATCCACCGAAGAGGCCCTCTGTGACGCTCATATATAACTTATTCTGTAAAATCTCCCCAGCGTTTTCGGAGCTTGCCTCTTGTAAGGAGCTGATATATCCTGTTTGCTACATTTTTATCATTTGACGACTAGATTTATATGCGCAATTATGGTGTTGTAGCCCGCCGTCAAGATGGTAGCCAGCGAGACACCTGTCACTTCAAATGCTGCAAGGCCGAGGAAGGAGATTGGCTGATTGATTGGAGCCGGAGTGCACCGAGGATGAGGGACGGCGGTGACAGGCCGGTGATTGACACAGATGAGAGAGAGGAAAAAAAGGATAGAAGGGAGCAGCGGAGAGGACGGGGATACTAAAACAATAGCAAGTTAAAGTGAGAGGATAGAGAGAGATTTACCGAGATAGATAGGCCAAAGTAGAGACAGGTGGTGAGTGGGAGAGGTGGGAAAAAATGAAAAAAAAAAAAAAAAAGGACGCAGATGAGGGGGGAAGGGTGGATAATCTTTTCATTTTTTCTTTTCTGTTCATCAAAAGGGTTCGCTTAGAGAAAAGAGAGGCTGAAAGCAAGAAAGGAAGCTGAGGACATTGAGGAGAAGATGAGAGAGGAAAGGGGGTGAAAAGTATTCCAGGAGGAACATCCCAACTTCAGTCATGCCCCAGTGAATGTGCTGACAGGGTCTGTCTGCGCCACAGCGGAGCAAGTGTCATACACCCAGACAAAACCACACCACGCTGCACAGGACAGGATGAAACTGGCACTGCTTAATCCATTACACCCAAGTTTCCCAAACTGTACAAACGTTAAATACAGTTTTGCAGAGTTTGCTACTTTTATCCGCAAGAAAATGGGAAACTTACACACACTACTACTACTTTAGACATGTACTTTTTTACTAGAAATAATAACTAGGCTTTATAACTGTTGTATTGTGGCTTCTGTAGCCCTGAAAAAAGACAATAATCCCAATGAATACCTCCTATTGTGTGTTTTTGGTAAATGGTAAATGGTCTGCACTTATATAGCGCCTTTGTCTACCTTAGTGGTACTCAAGGCGCTTTACAATGTGTTTCACATTCACCCATTCACACACACATTCACACACCAATGGCGACAGAGCTGCCATGCAAGGCGCTAGCCTGCCATTGGGAGTTCAGTGTCTTGCCCAAGGACACTTCGGCATGCGGAGGGGCCGGGGATCGAAACGCCAACCTTGCAATCAGTGGACAACCCGCTCTACCCCCTGAGCCACAGCTTTTTATATGCTGGAAGACAGAAAAGGAATGTTAGAATGTAGCTTTTGAACAATTACATTTAATTTATATACTTAGATGGGCGGATAAGAAGAATAACTTACTCTTTCATCAAGGGGTTATTGAAATCGACACGGAAATAGTTCAATTCATTCAAGGAAAAACAATAATTGTTGGTTGAAGGATTTGAAGAAAATAGCTAATTGTGATTGTTTCTCTGCAGTGATATGATTGCAATTTAAAACTACATTATTATCTATAATTTAAACTCAATGCTGCATAGTTTTACCAAGATATGTTTGTATCGAGCATACGCACAAATTAAGTTTGTTTCTATGTGAATGGATTTTGTTGACAGATAATTCAATGGCTTGTTGCTGAAGTCCTCCTCAGGGTTCACAGCAGTGACTCGGTCAGAAATACTAGCTTCTAATTAGACTTGTTTAATTTTTTTTTCACCTTGTTATGATGTCTATATGGTGTTTTTTATATGCTGGAAAACATGATGAGCAAAATAAGCAGTCAACGCCATGGCTGAGCATTGGCACCTTGAAACTGCAGTGTACTGCTGACAGTCTCAAAAACACAGATTCAGACTTTTGGGGTTTCATATGTAACAAACCCCAGGAACCAATGCTGTCAACTTGCAGGACGGACCTTCCTGTATCATGATTCTTCTTCAAAATTGGTTTCAAATGTGTGGCTGAATCACCCCCAATGTTACAATTGCCATTGTGTAGCGTAGAGTAGTTTTACATTGTTTGAGCAGAGTTGTAGTTGAGCTGGTGTGCTTGAGATGCAATGAGCGGTGGTTGAAGAGAGCGACAGGAGCTTCATAGATCCACACATTTAAGAGGAAGTAGTACTGTAGAGTTACTTTGAAGCCATTTTAAGGCAAGAAGGGATTCTTTTCAAGGAAACAACATACGTAACTGATACACATAGGTGAGTTTTAGGGGTTAAATCAACAATCAGAGAGGGGTTTTAAGAATTTGGTACATGGAGTTTGAAAGGTGAGGGCATTTACCAGTGAGATTAGATGTCTAATGGAATAATCCACTGAGTTATTATGGGAACTATAGGATGCTTATAGGAACTAAAAGCCAGGATTTATCAGTCTCCACTGCATTAATTTTGACCATTGTTTTTAATGCCTTTCTTATGTGGGTCCTCCAACGTAATGGATTGCCAAATAACTTCCATTTAAACTGGAGTTTCCTGAATTACACATGCATATGCCTGCACACATAGTAGTAATGGAAAGGTTTTTATGTTAATGCAATCTGGAAAATAGTCACATTATTGACTTGTCAGATGCGTAGGCTGATGTTACTGAAACACTACTGAAGGGTGCCTGCTCTTATCTTAAAACAAGCACAGTGATTGATATCTGACATTTCGATTTGGCGTAGGATTTCCATTTGAGGCTTGAGTGCATGAGAGACATGCTGAGAGTGTGAGGCGGAAGCGTGAGGAACCTTTTAGATCGCTTAAGGCCCTGTATGCAACAAAGTGCATCTGCATCTACGGCTTGCATTTGCATTGACATTCTAACCGGCTGATCAAAGGACAGTATCAAACCAGCCAATTAATCATGCATCAAAGTGATATGGAGCTAGTCTCATGTCGTAGCTGGTGTCTTCTTGCACTGCAGTCAGAAATCCTTGACAGTCGTCGTTCCCATTAATAAAAGCTCAGAGCGTTTTCTAATAAATGTTATCCTATCTCTTTCCATGTACAATGGTATAATGATAACTTTGTCCCTGTCTATCTTAAAGATGTAAGGAAAAAAACACTCGGGTCATTATGAAGGTATAAATGGAAGCGTGTTCTGGGCCTTAAAAGCCCTTTGTGCATGTGAAAATGTGATTGCCGCACCGTTAAAAGGTCCGTCCTGCTTGTCTGTACGCTCTCCTACCTGTCTGTTCAGCTCTACTTTTAATTAACGCAGTGCAATGATTAAAGTTTTAACTTAATTATCTTTATCTTTTCTCTCAGGGTGTTCAACCCTCCGTGGGAAACTGAATGAGACGGTTCGTGAGAGGAGCGGGGAAAGAGGCTTGGTGAGATAGAGGAAGATATTAGGCAGCGTGAAAAAAAAGAAAGAAGAGAGAAGCAGTGACTGACACCTGCCCTCCAGCTCAGTGTGAAGGGCACCGAATGGGAAAGTGAGAGGAGGGGCATGAAGAGAGGGAAAACAGAGGAGAGAATGAAGACAACCGGAAAACAAGACCTGCCTCACAGCAAACCTTCCTCAAATTAGGACATCTCACCGCAAGACAAGATGATTACAAGAAATATGCTCCTATTGGTTTCCCTGTGCCTGTCGGAGGGGCTTGTGGGAGGTGCCTCGGCCAGTAAGATCGTACGGAGGAGGGGAGTGGGCGGATCGCACATGGTGAAGCTGGGGGAGAGCAGAACCGCGGACCAATGGGATGCGAGCGTGGATTCGAATGCGATGCCTGTGGTGACTCTTAGAAACCTGATTAGTCACGAGCAGGCGAGTGACTCTGGACCTTTTTCTTACTCCAAGATATTACAGAATCATCCTGCTCCATCAGTAGCTAACAAGGAGAAGCAAGCTTACAAGCCCAAGCGGGAAGTTGACTCTGTCAGTAAAAAAGAAGTGACTCCACATATATTATCCAATAACAAGGAGTTAAACCAGGATGTGAGGAAAGTTAAAAACAGCACCAAGAATGCTGAGACGTCGAAAACAGGGAGGTCAGAGAAAACATTTGCAATCCATCACAAGCCAGATCTACACTCCAATAAAACCAGGTTTAAATCAGGCTCCAGATCCAGGAGCAGACCTGATTTGAGTGTCCACACTACGGGTGTGCCGGGAAAAGGTTTCAGCATGGATTCAAATCGAAAGCTGAACCTTACCGGCAGTTATGGAGTACTGAAGCTGCTGTCGAAAGAGAATCTAGTCAGGATTGTCAATTCCCAAATGCAGAGTGTTCCCAGCCTGAGCTTTCCGAGCAAGGGCAGCCGGAGCAGGAAGAGAGATTTGATTGACGTTAATCACGGACAGTTAGAGGCTCAGAAAGTGCCGAGACAAGATATGGCTGTCACTCAGTCTCACGCTGGATTTGATAATCAGACTGCATTTCCATATGCGAGCCCAGTCACCACTCCAGATCTTAATCGGGACCAGGGTGCCGACACTCGTATTAATCCGCTAAGCGAAGTCAAGCCAGCTTTAAGTAAAGGGCAGGACAACTTGGGAACACAGGGCTCAGATAGTGGCGATAACAAGAGCAAACACCTCCTCCGTTTACTGTCAACGCCTCGCAGCGAGGTCAGTCTGAGCCCCGAGAAGGAAGTAATGATCAGCCGAACAGAACCACCATTTACATCGACAAAACATCTCCCTGTGTATGTTCCCTCTGAAACAAATGAATCTCCTCCGTCTGTGCTGACAATGCAACCCCTGGGAGTGAGGCTGGGGAACAGAGCAGCAGATTCCCATAGAGACCCATTAACAGAGTCAGCTCACACTGCTCAAACAGAACTCAGCACAGCTCAGTACCCTGCAGATGAAGACAACAAACTCGTCAACAGCAGTCATGTCCTGAGGCTCCACCCTGCTCCCGAATGGAGCCACGGCACAAAAGACACTGAGATGCAAGCTGTCGATCCAGAAAATGGAAAGGGCCTCGTGTTTGAGGAAGCGGAGTCGGAGGTGGAGGTGGAGGAGCGTATGGAGGGGAAGGGGCCACGCTCTCGCAGCAGGAGGAGCTGGATCTGGAACCAGTTCTTTGTGATCGAAGAATACGCCGGGCCTGAACCTGTGCTCATCGGACGGGTAAGGAAAAAGAAAAACTTCATTCATCATTTACAAGGGCTGTGAACTATTTTATGAATGTTTTATGAATATTTAAGACACTGTTACAAGTCTCTTACATGGCTTATTTAACCTCAGGTCCTCCGCTCAGGTACACATCTTATGCAAGAGATGATTAGCATAATTTAACCCCACAGTCACACTCTGAGTTTTCTTTGTACACTGTTATAAACCCGCAATTGGAATTGATTTACATTCCTCTGGTGCGATCTGGTGCCTTCCAGGTAACCGTAAAAACTTCAATGAATCAATGGCGTACTGAGGCGCAAGAGAAGCCCCAGATCCCGTCTGCCCAAGGGGCTTGTCATGATCACCACCAATCTGCACCCGCCAATGGGAATTGACATATCCAGGAGAATTAATGGCTTTGCTTTTTCCTTCCACCATTGATCCTCCCCCCAGGACAGAAAGCAAGAGTCGTCCGAGTGTTCCCTCATTTCCCTGTAGGTCAGGCCTGTCAGCTCTCCTCCCTCCTGGTCAGAGGTCTGCAAGGTCCCGCTAATGCTATTTCATTCCGACTGATTTACGCTTGCTTTGACAGGATTTATCACTGCATTTTCCCCCAGCTCAACACATACAGCCCTGTACTCCTATTGCTCTGCTCTGCAATTTATTAGAATCATTGACTGGGCACGGCACACACACTCCCCCCTTCTTTGAAAGGGTGAGCAGATGAGCGTGGGGGAGGTCACGTTGGCTGGACAGAAGGTGTCTCGGAGCCCTGCACTGTAATGGCTGCGCTCTCAGCCCTCAGCATGCGCCAACTGTCTCAGTACCCAGCTGCGGTAGATGAGCTAATTTATAAGCCTGTGTGGCCAGTTTGCTGAGCAAATGAATAGTAATGATCCCTGTGTGACTGCTGCAGGCTGTTGGAAGCCACAGAGTAAGAAGTTGGTGTGTGCATGTGTGAGTGCTCAAAGTTGGGCTGGTGTTTAAGAGCTCCGGCTCAGCGGGAGGCGCCTCGCACTTGATAGACAAAAAGGCCCAAATTGCTTTGTGTTTTTAGGTTTTAATATGCAGGTGCACACAGATGGGCAGGACCCTGCAGGCTTTATGTGCATCCTCCCTGATGTTAAGCCAACATTTAATTTGGCTATTTTTGCCTTTGTGCTATGACTGATGGAGGTCTGAAGCGAACGCTATGAAACACTGTTAGTGGGCACGGAGAAGATGCAAGAGCCAACAGTCCAGCTTACAGATGGCACTGCGTGTAAAGCCATTAGTGCCAATCTGCTGTGTCAAGCAGGTATTTATGCCAGCACATTGTATGGCACTCAAGGAGGGAACAATGCCAGGCCACACACACATGCCCATATGATAGTGCTGACACTTGGAGTACACCCAGAATGCTATTGTGACTGTATTTGTGTGTGTGTGTGTGTGTGCTGCTGGGTTAGAGATTCGTATGATTAGTACCCTACTGTATTAGACAGTGACGGCACACACATGAATAATGCTCTTATAGATTTTAATACGCTTATGAATTTTTAATCTCCTGCTCTGCTCCAGTGTAGGCCGGCAGTATAGGTAAAGAGATCAATGTGGACACGCTACCCTTGTTTTTTTTTTTACTCTATCGGGCCACTGATTGTGCTTTAATGGAGAGAGCTATAGTGGAGAGCGTGAAGAAATTGACTATACAGGCTGGAGCAGCTCCACCTGCCAGATCTAGCATGGTCCAAAATCAGGCTGAGTCAGCTGCAAACACTGTTGCTCGTGACTCACAACACGTGTCTCGCCTAATGTCAGCTATACAGTCTTGGTGCACACCTAGAGTGTATAGTCACAAATCATCTGAAGGTTTGTTCTGCAGTTAACAGTAGGCTCCCTTTGAAAATCCGCCTTCTAACATTGATTCATGCTTGGGTTTTTTTTTGCGTGTGTGTGATCACGGACAGTTTAGTCAGAATAAATCTCCACTAAAGCTGGAAACAAGAGCCAAGACTCTAATCTGCGATGTCAATGGGAGACAAAGGCACTGCTGCTAAACTGATAATGAATGAGGGACCAACTTTGTGGATGCAGCACCCTCAGTGTAATTCTCCACGGAAATTTATAAGCACTTTCTCTGATTCCAAACTCTCAGAAGCTCTATCAAAAAAACGATAATCTGTTATTAAATGTAGAGAAGAGCAGCCGGTGAGCCACCTGCTGCCCATCCGCTGTTGTTAGATTGACCCTTGACACGTTTTCATACTGTCAAAGATCTAAGTTTTTGTTGACTGTGGCATCTTGTTTTTGGAGAGTTGTTCAGGTTCGTGAGAGTTGCCGAAAAGGGCAAGAAACATTTTCAGCAGTGAATCATCTGACTCAGTTTTGTGCTCTC
>OMNN01028407.1:0-13326 GCA_900302755.1 Chromis chromis | reverse complement strand
AAATGATATCCGCAGATGAAAATCTTCCTCTGTTAAATTCTTGATATCTTCCAGCTCTGTCAAAATCTCACGTTTTTCCTCCTGCGTTGAAAATCGTTGTCTTTCACTCTCTGTCTCTTTTCTCAGCCTGCAGAGAGGAGCTGAGCTCTGGATCGCCTCTCAGCCAGCTTGCCCTAGATGTGGATTATTCAGAGGGATGTGAGCAAGCAAGAGGGAGATGGTGAGAGAGAGAGAGAGAGAGAGAGAGAGAGAGAGAGAGAGAGAGAGAGAGACGCAGGGAGGGAGGGGGGAGAGAGATACGTAGCAGCATCCCTCTAGCACCTCAGCCCTGACAGCCACAGCCAATCAACTTGCAGCGCTGCCATCAGCAGCAGCAGCACCAACAGGACTGAGCGCTTCACTAGCTGCTCTTAAAGGGGCCGCAGCATCTAAACCTCACTGCCGCCTGCCTTGGGTGAAAAGGTACTTCTTCACAAATCAAGGCACAATAAAAACACTGCATTCATCTATTTCGTCAGTATTTTAAAAGGATAAAAGGTCAGGAGGTCATAGTTGGCAATCTGTCAACGCCGACACCAGACTCTGATCCACCATTTGTGAGTCTAATCCATGTTTTTCATCAGACCAATGCAGCCAAAATCCAACTTACAATGAGCACCCCTGTCCCTCCGACTGATCACTGGTCACCTCCACGGTCATCTCTAGTTCAGCTGCAGACTTAACAGCTTTCTTGCGCTAGTAATTGTCAACCTCGGGCTCTGTGTCACAGCACACATCTGTAAATAATCTCACAGTGGAAGTAGGTGCAGCAGATGAAAATCCTTTTTCTCCTGGGCATCACTAGACCTGCCTCTCGCCAGAGGATGCCTCTGAATCACACTGCATTACTTTGCATCATTCTTTATCCCTCTTCCTTTTTTAGAGCTGGCAAAGCAGCCTTGCCGTTGAATTATATTATTGTTAAGTCCAGCCCATGTGCAGGACGGGGTCAGAATAAGCACGGTGAGAGAAAACCGCACTCCTGAAGCCTCATTTAAGAACCATAGGGGAATTATTTTATGTTCACAATGATGACATCAACACATGTGTACGAAACCAACAAGATTACACGCTTGGGCTTTCGAGTGGGTGGAGGAAGAGATTGAGAGTGAGAATGTGTGAGGGGAAAAAAGAGAGAGGAAGAGACTATATGGCTTTTCTTGTATCTGTGGCAGTTATACTTTCAGTAAAGCGATAGGACTGCCTGAGAGCCATTTTGCATGCTTATAAATTTGTGGGTTGATCACAGCTAGATATAAAACATCCTGACACCGAGAGTGAAGGTTTATGTTTTTAGAGAACTGAGAAGGAATGTTACAGTGTCGCCATTAAAGCCCTGCATATATGCATTATTAATGAAATGTGACGGGGAACGGAGCTGGGTGTGTCTGCATGGGGGAGAGAGAATATTTATACATAGTCTGCATATTACAGTGCTCATACATGAATGCTGGCACCTTTTCAGTGTTTTGATTAACACGTAAGACATAGTGCTTTTAACTTTTACATATATTAATGTGTATGTGTGCAACCTCCCTGTTAAACTGAACAGGATCTCAGGGCGAGGGCACACTGCATTGTGTTGCAGCCCTACCAGGAGGCACACACAGCAGGCTCAGCCACACTTAATTACATGCAACAGTAACTTACTTCATTATCATGATATTCTTTGGCTCTAACCTACAGAGATTTTGCAAGTGAAGAGCGAAAAGAGGAGAAACTTGGGCATTTTTAAACAGAGGCTAGAATCCACTGAATGCCTCAAGTTACATTGTAGGATGCAGCCACAAACCCTGCTGAAGCCAATCAGAGCGGTGAGGCGGGGCTTTGAAGCAGTGGCTTGAAAGACCGATTTAAGCATATCGATCACAGCACACATGACCGAGCACATGTTGCAACCATCCCTCCCGAGCCTCGTTCTGTGTCTCTTATAAACTGTCCACATCGCATTTACCAATCAGGGCAGTTGGGGGTTTGTACAAAAAACACATACTGTGTGGCACACAGAAAGAGGAAATGACAAGCTGGATGTACATAATAAAGGAGGGAGAGGTGGACGGTGAAGGATCGCCTGCACAGATGAGTGAGCGCGCACATACAAACACATCAGAGACATGAACAGTTCATGCATGTGTAGGCATATTTAGTACCTCGAGGGGAAAGAAACCTCTCCATTTAAATATTACATAATGAAAAATATGTGAAATCTTTTTAGAGACAATCAATTGCTGGCTTTCTGTATCAGAAGGGTAACAGGAAGGAATACAGGAAGTTATTATGCACTAATCAAATTAGAGCCACTACAGTGAACAGAAAATGTCTTGGAGGTTAATAACGTGTTGGTGTACATGTCTTGGAAGATGGGTAATATATCAGTAAAGATGTTTAGATTTTATGCTTTGGCCTTTGCCTTTTGTTTTTAAACACTAAAGAAATGTACTCCGTCTATTTAAGTAATGTGCTGATCACGTGAAATCAATTGTAATCTCATATAGGAAACATAAAGCCCACATTACTACAATATAGCGCAATTCAACACCACAGCTGTGATATAAATACAACCTTTGTGAAAACTATGTTTTCAATTTCTGTTGAGATTGTGTAGTGGTTGCCATTTGAGTGTCCTTGTATTTGATTACACAATGCTGTCAAATTTAACATCTGATTTACAACATAATAAAACTGTCTTTTATATCAGGTTGTTTATCCATTTGCCACAGTGCCAAGCAGAAATAGCAATATTCGGTTTGTGGTTCTTCTTTAGTGGCCACACATAAATACCTGGTAAATGTGTAAAATGGTCAAATGTAGCACTGATGCAGCACAACACTATGGATTAAAATGTGGTTAGAAAGCTTGATTGTTGTTATGCTCTGAGTGGAAATGAAGATTCTGGAGAAAAACAAAAAAGTAGGTGGTTTTAGTAGACCCAGAAGAATCTTGTAGTAGTCGTGGCAATATAAAAAATATTAAAAACAAACATCCACATGTTACATGTGCATGCACAACTACATGTGAATATATGAGCTTGCATGAATAAGTGTTTCTTATGTGTGTGTGGGCGCAATCCTTATTAATATTGTGCTCAAATAAACAGCTTGCACTGGACAACAGCATTACGTGATTTATGTCTGGAATGAAGGCTGTGACCTCTGAACTTCTGCTGGCAAATGACAGAAAGGACCTTTGAGTTACGGCATAAATGAGGATATTATCCTGTGCTTTGAACAGAGATGCTTCTCTACATCCCACCTTGCAGCTCCCTCAACACTATCAGCTCAGCATCAGCCTGCACAGCCCCTTATTACATAAACCCACCTGGACACCGTATAACAAACAAACACACACATACACACACACACACACACACACACACAAGCGCTACCATAATGAGCGTTACAACCCCCAACCACTGCACGGACCATGTATTGAGCTTTTCAGTCATTTCTAGGCATTTCTCTGAGAAGCTATGTGACTGCTCCTTCGTCACCTGACCGGATGCAGCACCATAAAAGGACAGTCGGTAGTGAGGCAGTCTTAAAGAGGCAGCTCCTTATCAACACATACTGAGCTGCTCTACTGTAGCCTTAACTAACTGCAAGACGGGGTGAAAAAGCATAAGACTCAGGCAGCATTACATCAACTTGTTTCTTTTACAAATAGCAGACACTGGAAGGAATAACTCCCAGATTGTAGGAAAATATAAGCAGCTTTACACTTAATACTTTCACTGTTCAATGATCATAGCTTTGTAAAGTGTGAATGTGCAGGAAGGGGGTGGAGGGGGGTGAGGATGTAAATGGCAAAGGGTGAGAGATGGCAAGACAGAAAAGCCGGTCTCACTGAGAGAAATGAGAGATACTCATCAGTTTTGTACTGAAAGACAAAGTAATCTGCCTAGAAGCCACCACAATGCTCTCCCCGCAATTCAGATGCAGAAAACAACGGCTACGCGGCTAAGGCTCCTATTAATAGGCCTTAGTGGCAAAGAACAGCTGCTCCACCACACACACCAAACACAGCACCTCCAACTGATGGAATAATGAGAGAGAGGAGCACACACATGGAGGAAGCAGGAACGGAGAAAAAAATGAGGGAGATAGGAAAAGAGGAGAGTGGGAGATTGTATCAGAGCTGCACGACTAAAGAACAATGTTTGTGCAGATTGTGTACGTGCACGAAAAGACAGAAGCAGAAAGGTGGTGAAAACGGGTGCAAGTAGGAGGTTAAGAGATTAGCCGGAAACTGACAGAAAGGTGAGAGCAGTTGATGAAAATTATGAAGGTGCTGTAGGTCCAGAACAGATGCCATAACAGAGGAGAAATGAAGCTAAGGTGCCCTGTGTGTGGGCAGAAACGCGATGACTAGAGGGGGCATTACTGAAGCATGGTGCTGAACAGAAGGGGAAGTAAAAATAGAGAGAAGAAAATAGAGAGACGCTGAGAAAACAACGAAGTGCTTATGCATCCATGAATGCATGGGAATGCAAAATAAACTGTGTAATTAACCATTCACCTTGCCATAGAGTGCAATGCATCTGAAATCAGTGTGCTTGCTGAGTGTGCATCATCACGAGTGTGCTCGGTGCGTGTACGGTGTAAAAGCAGAACAGAGAGAGAGAGAGAGGGGAGAGGGAGAGGCGGGAGAGGGAGAGGGAGAAGAAAAAACAAAGACACGAATTAAAAGAGGAATGAAAAAGATAGGATGAAAAACAGAGAAGCGAGGGGAGAGATAGATAGAGAGAGGAAGAGAGAGTCAGAGCAGTCTGTAGGGATGCAGGCGGGGGAGGAATGTGGTTTCCATGGCAACCTGAGGAAGGCTGAGCTCTGGGTGTCCGTTCCAGCTCTGCACTGCACCGGCCCTCGCCTCTCAGCCGCCTTGCTCTCTCTCTCTCTCTCTCTCTCTCTCTCTCTCCTCTCTCTCTCTCCAGCCTCCCCCACTAGATCTCTTTCTCTACACCCCCCTTCTCTCCCTTTCACTCCCTCCCTTCCATTCCCTGCGCCTCCTCAGCTCCCTCACCTCCCTCCTTCATGTGATAGGGGGAGTCACACACACACACACAGTCAGCTCCATATTATCCACACCAGAGTCAACGTGTACCGTCACTGTATTCGTATGCAGACATTATCATACAAGCACAATGAATCCATGTGCTTACAGCCTGCATCACCCTCTCTTTTACCCCTTCCAAGTCCCCTGATCCTTACGCCTCCACCCCCCCACCTACTCACTACACTAGTTCTGGGCTCAGCTGAAAAGCCAACGCTTGCGGCCACTGTGCTGCCATGTGCCACTGGCCGTGTTGTAATGGGGAACGCATGTGAACACAAGGGCTTTTAACAATACTGAGGAACATGGCAGCCTACTGAGATGTATCTCTGTCATAAAAGACAAGCTTGTTGCTCATTTAAGCAGCAGATTTGACACAACCCTTAAAGAAACTGACATTTGCCAAAAGTTACTACATATAGCAGGTGATTACGGCGGTTGGGCGGCTGTGGCTCAGGTGGTAGAGCGGGTTGGCCACTGATTGCGAGGTTGGCGGTTCGATCCGCGGCCCCTCCACATGCCGAAGTGTCCTTGGGCAAGACACTGAACCCCAAGTTGCTCAAAAATGGCAGGCAGGCACCTTGCATGGCAGCTCTGTCGCCATTGGTGTGTGAATGTGTGTGTGAATGGGTGAATGCGAAACACGTTGTAAAGTGGTTTGAGTACCACTAAGGTAGAAAAAGGCGCTATATAAGTGCAGACCATTTACCATTACCTTCATAGCGCAGAGAGTGGAAACAGTGGTTCATAGCTAGCAAGTGATAACAAAATCAGGCTACCAGCACAACACATTACGTTTTGTTTGTTTAATTCACACTTTGTAGCTTTTAGTTTAGATCAATGAACTTTAGAGTTGCTTAGCTAAGTTATCAGTGAGGTATTGAACTCTTAGTAACACAATGAAGTACATATCCAAAAATATTTAATCATTCCTTCAGATCATTTATATTACCACATAGCTATAGTGATTGCTTTGAGATAGTAGGATACATAAAGCTGGGGTAGGCAGCAATTTTGTGGCAATATCGCACAAGAATCTCACACTAATCTTTCAGCACATTGTAATTTAAATAATCTGAGAGGACACTAGGCTTCTGCATCTCCTCTTGGCTCCGTTTATTCAGGCTTTAGACAATCTAGCCCGTGACGGGAGATTTTAACCCAGGCATCTCGCTTCACTCAGATCAAGTAAGAGAGTAAATAAATAGCAAAGGGATGAAGGCACAAATAAAAACTGACTTTATGCTATCGTTGTTTGTTTAAAGCTCATGCTCGTCGCTCATCTGGTGAGAGGGGCTTAGAACAGAGCGGTGAGAGGGAAGTGCTACAGAAGGAAAGTGAAATATTTTCAAATTCTGGCTGTTTTATTTTTCCTGAAACTTTTCCAGATTTCTGCCTACTACAGCTTTAAAGGTTTAACGGCTGGATGTTGACGCTATTAATCATTATGCTATGTATGAGCATAATAAATGCTAAATATCATTGTAGGTGTTGAAATCCTGCGGAGTAAACAAATTAATTCCTGTCAATTTTAGCATGAAGCATAAGCATCCCAATAATCAATACAGATTATGAACCGTCCAGACTGATCAAACAAATCCTTAGAAATCAATTCCTGGACTCCTTGGACTGCTTTGTGATGCAGCAGCAACATTAACAAAATGTTCCAAAGGTCAGCTTTATGAACAGTAACATGATGCTAGGGCCACTGTGATACCTCACTAAATGTCATGGAGACTGCGTAACCATCACATCATCAGTATCACTTTGGAGCAGTTGCCCTTTCTGATGCTATAATGGAATCACTGAGGAGACGCTGTGTTTAGGAGACCCCTGGGAAACTCCTTCTTGCTTTGGTTCGCTCACCTTTGGCATGTCGACACGGGAGCAAGTCACCAAGCCAGAAACTCGCTCCACTTTGTGAGGGCTCCTCCTGCTGGTCACTCGTACCCGAGACACACCCTCGTCCTCCTGGTCCTGCAGCACACAGACAGATGATTTAGATTTTTTTAGACGAGTGTGAATATAATCACATTAAAAGAGGGGGGGAAACTCCTCCTGCAACTATCAGGACATACTTGTGGATATTAAAGATGATAAGTAGTTCAACATTTGGAAAAGATGCAGATGAGATAGACACTTTTACGTTTGTATGATAGATTCACAGCCTAAGAAACACATTGAAAAGATATTTAATATAACACTGAAGCACGAAAACATGAAAACATGAATCATAAAATGAACTAGAAAAGCAATTTCTGATTGCTTTTCTAGAAAATTGAAAGGATTCTGCAAATACATTCAGAACAGTGGCAAGAGTAAAGCAGTAAGTGTCAAATCAGATGACTAGTCCTTCAGATGAGGCTTTGCAAGTTGGACAGAATGGTACTAAAGGAAAGTCTGTTAATTTAATGTGAAGCTAGAACTAGCAGGTCGTCAGGTTAGCTTAGTATGAAGAGTGGAAGCAAGAGAAATTAGTCTTGCTCAATCTAAAGTACAAATATCCGCCTACCAGCACTGCTAAAGGTCTACAATTAACCAATTATATCTTATTTATTTAAATTGTACAAAAATAAAATAGTTCATTTGTGTTTTACAGAAGGACCACATTATTTATTGGTCTGTCACTGCAACTTCCTGAAGCCTTACTGAGACTCTAGGAAATCACTGAACACAGCAAAGATAGCTGTTTTCCCTGTCTTCAGACTTTAAGCTAAGCTAAGCTAACCAGCAGCTGGCAGTAGCTTCTAGAAGACAAGTTTGCTTATTTCCAAAAATACTGAATCATCCTTTTAGTGATGTTTAAATATTTGTAACGATCAGGAAATGCCTGGACTGTTTAACCGCCAGGGGGTTAGTCCAAAGTACGAGGGCATGTCTAGTGAAACTGTGCTCTGGTAAAAGGAGAGTAACTTTGGAAAATCAAAACGTTAAAAATAGCAGTCAAGAATAACACACAGCACAGTACTGTTGGTAGCAGATATAGTTCACTGCCAGATGAACACAGAAATGGACTAGAGGGTTGAGTCCATCTTTTATTTAATGACAAATGACACTCAGCCCATTTAAAATAGGAGCAAATTTGTAATTAATCAACCCATCAAAATAAATGAACTTTGACATATTGAGTTTCGCTGTGTCCAAAGCTTTCAACACAGACACACAGGATCCACAGTACCTGAAACTGACTGGAATCACTGCCACAGCTTAGACCACACAGACCCTTAACTGACAGCAGAGGGCAGCCTTCAGAGCAGGCCATCACTGGTGCAAAGTTGCAATAAGAACAGGCCCAACAATTTTCCAAAGAAAGGGTGGCTTATCTTTCACTCAGTATCTCCAAATTAAAAGCAAAGCTACTGCTCAAGTTGAAAAGACAAGTGTTTATATAAATACACCCACATGCCTAAGAATGCAGGCTGCAGTACCTGGCATCAATGTGACCAACAGGAAGAGAGTTGGAAGGCAGAAATGTACCTTCAAAACCACATTGATGTCAAGTTTGCAGCATTCTCACAACATTTTCCTTATTTTTGCAGCAGTGTGGATCACATAAACTGGGTGTTATTTCAGAGATGCTAAGTGAGTTTCTCTTTGATGGCAACATTCCCACGTGGCAGAGCTGACAGGCAGGTCAACTGACACTGGCACAGTCGGAGTGCCCCCCCCCCTCCGAGCCGCCTACTATGTCTAATAGTGGCAGCTAAGAGTATGCCTTTTGCCCTGTGCACTCACATTCACATACATGCAGGCATACACATATAAAATTGTGAAGTGAGTTCATCAATTAATCATTTAAAGTCATACAACATCTAAAATTAATGAAATGTTTCCGCTTTTCGCTGGCCATTACTCCCCTTGGTTATTTTGTGAGTTACACAATAAAAAACCCAACAAATGCCTTTTTTTTTTGCAACCAACACATGCATTACTTTCCAACTATGAAATCAACTAAACCACTAAAAATAGCTTTTTTCTCTCTTGTGGTTTTGTTCATTTATTTTCCAAAGGAGCTATTCTCCACTCTCACCTGCTACTCTGCACCAAATCAGGGAATTTGCAGACTCATTTAGTTTCCCTCCCATCCTCCACTCAGGTGACAGCATGGCTAGAATACTGATGAGCACCTCACTGGGTGTCCATTAAGCAGCTCCCTCTCTCTCTCCCTCTCTCAAACGTCCCACTATGACTGCTGCATCCTTCCATCAGCCTGTCCAGGATTGTGCCTCGGCCCCACAAGCAGCTGGGATCCAGAGAGTGAAGGATGGGGGAAGGATCAGGAGCCATGCTGCACTGAATTAGAAACTAAACAGGGTGGATCACAGATGCACTGCGAGGCGCTTAGGATGGCAGAATAAAGTTCAAGCCACAGTCATAATTCATGGTTTAGGTCGCCTACCAGGGGAGCGACAGATTCTGAACACATGGCACCGCAATAAGTAGCAATTCATGCTTGACTAATCCAGTGATTCCCAACCACTGGCTACTTTTTTTATTTGCCCAGGGGTGCGTGGAAAGATTGTGGAGTAGCTCAATTAGATTTTAAACAGCTGACAAGTTGAAATAGTTACAGCAGCTAAATTAATAATGGTTGAAAAGGCTAAAAGCTGACTGGTTGAAAATATTTAGCTAAATGTAACAGATCAACTGTAATAGTTGGGTAATAGTCCTGGATGACTGCTCTGCCACAAGTGATTGAATAAATGCAAACTTGTGCAAATTATTTCACTTTAAAATGCTGCTGCTGCCGGCCCTGTGCCCTGTATATGTGTATATATATATATATATATGTCCATTTGATTTGATTTTGTATATATGTATCCGTGTATAAGTGTGTGTAGAGACATATGTTTATGTGTATATATATATTTATATTAGGTAGATAGATGGATAGACATTACGCATTCTAGTGATGTCTATTTATTTATTTATTTATTTATTATCCTGAAGGTTGTTATTACTTTTTTATTATTTTTATACTTAGTCTATCTTTAATCTTATCTTTTATACAAGCTACACCAAGACCTGAGAATCTGCATTTCATTCATCCTGTAAAGGGTCGAATGACAATAAAGAAGTCTGAGTCTGAGTCAAACAGACCTAAGCATCGTCTATTTAATTGTAGGAAAATACTGTAACAGTATCATCTTTTGTATAATTAACAGTTTTAAATAACATCCTATTAAAATAACTTTAATGAACACATCTGTAAGATGACAGGTGTTGACGATGAGGGGGTAAATGGTCAGAGGCTGTGGGGGCTCTTTTGCTAATAACAATACAAATGTTTAAAACCTAAACCCCCCTAATGTGTGTTTTACACTATTTTACCAATGCATTGTGTTGAAAATAATATCACTTGCACAAGTCGAGTGATTATGGCCTGGCCAATGATCAAATCCAATATTTAGCATTTTTCTGATTATTTGTTTTAAGTAATTCCCGATAAAATAAATTAATGTTAAATTGTGCTACTTTGGTCTGATGCAGCTGCCTCTCTATCTGTGCCATTCTGTGATTTTGACACAAGTCCCGCCCACAGCACTATCTGATTGGTCACACACCACTCATAGCCATAATAGCTACACTGTAGGAAAAATATTTAATTGTTCTCTTTCAACCAAACATATAAATTATGTATGTATGTATATTCTAAAATTCACTACAAATGCATATCAGTTCCAAATATCAGTTATCAATCTTCTTGATAACAAATAATCAGTATTGGTCCTGAAAAAACCTATTGGTTGACCTCTACTGGTGTGTAGTCATAAACCAGACAGTCTGCACTACAGCGTCCATTTAATACTATCAAGTAAATGACAAGTTCATTGCAGTTCTCCTGTTCCGCTGACCGAACATAATCCGGTTCAGACTTACATGAATTTCAAAAACACACTGACATTAAGTGATTGACTAGAGGGAGGGGCTGTTAAGCGTAAAGTAATAATGTTAGATTAAAGTTTTCATCTCATGTCAGAACTGAATTGCGTGATTTCACTATTACCTTTATATTATGAGCCAAAAAAAAAAAAACTCTGCAAAGGGTTTACACAACATGACCTAAAAACATATGTATACATGCATTCAAAAGTATGCATAAATCAATATTTTAAGCTGTGTGTGAAATCTGGAATAGTTTTCAATCACAGCAAAACATGCAGGGCAGCTGCAGTAAAGTGGATCACAAAGGTGAAGCCCATCCTGACAGCCATCAAATGGTTGACATAACAGTCACTGTGCCAGTTAGTGACCAATCAGAACATCCCAGACGACTAAAGAGAAAATGGACGACGTGTGGAGCACAATTTTAATCCAAGATCTGGTCATTGAGGAGGTGCAGTGGGACAGAGCCAGCTGCCCTCCTAGTGGTCAACTGTCAAAACTGGCTTACTGTATTATACTACTGCGTTATTATGCAACCTATAGTCTTTTTTTTTTTTACACAGTGATGTATTTTTATTACCGTATCCTCTGCAAGCATCTGATGAAGCAGATGAGGCAGGATGAAGGAGGGAATATAAATATTAAGACTGACTAAATTTGAAAAATGCCTACATTATCAGTCTAAACCTCATTTTGGCCTCATTTTACCTTTAAAATATAGAAGTTTTACTAGAGCTGCAATAATTAATCGATTAAGTTAATTGCCAACAATTTTGTTAATTGTCAAGACTGTTTGATTACAGCTTCTTAAAACTGAATTTTTTACTCCTCTATGACAATAAACTGTACATGTTTGGGTTGTAGATGAAAGAAGACATTTGAGGATGTCATGTTGGCCTTTGGGAAACACTGATGAAACCGTTAACTGTTTGATGATATTTTATAGACTACTCCCCCATTTGTTACATTGAAACCACTGTACGATGACTTCAGATTTCTTTGTGGCCACTAATAAATAATAATTTACATATACTGGATTTTCTTGTTAAGGAAAATGGTTAGAAGGATCACATAAGAGGCAATCCCAATCCTAGGCTAACAGATGACAAATGAGTAGGGAGGAAAAAAAATATCAGTGTGTTAGAATCAAACCACTCAGGAGATCATCATGAATACAGTATAAAAGCAAAATGGGGAGATTAAGGTATCTGCTGAGGATTAAACTGGTGGATAAATTATAGCTTATGTTTGGTCTCAATCAAAACAAGGGAGTAGTGACAGTGTTGCCTACAAGAAACATTCACGACATCCAGTTGAGTGAAATCTGTGGTGTTCTGGATCCATCATTACAGCACCCAGGTTTTTCTAACCCCATACTTCAAAAAAGCAAGAGCAAAGCACGGTACCTTTGCTGCACGTGCTGTCTTTATTTCTCCCCTTGTTTCCTGCTTGTATCTCTATTTCACATTTTAAAATAAAGGCCAAAAGCTCAAAAGCTCCAATCTTTTTTTGCAGGTATAGTTAAACTCTTATTCTGCAACTCGTTTTTTATTTTTTTTAGACTTAATCAACATGCTGGATGTCTCTAGATAGATTTCTCTTTACTGGAAAGCTTTCATGACACATTAAAACTGAGAAAAGCTTTAAAGCCAATTTCTAGTGGGCTCTTTTCACCTCTGAAGTATTTTGGAGATGACTGTGAATGGTTGCCTTTCAAGGCTACCACGACTCCAATTCTCTAAAGGCAAAGTAAGTGCCCATTCCAATTTCTGTGGCGTTACAGTAGATTTAGAAGGAACTCCTAACATTATATCAATAAACAGCTGCACACTTGATCACCGCTAAATCATTTCAATACAGACCAATGCAAGGGCCATGCTAACCAGTCACATTATGCTTGTTCCCGTGTGGACAATAAATAAGAACAAAAGGCTTTGCAAAATGGTCTGCTGCTTTCCTTTCATAGATTGTTGGTTTTTTGAGGTATCTCTCAGGCCAACATAATTTTATTAATCTTATTTTTCAGTAGATAAATCTAGTTTCTTTGTTCAAAGGATCAAACGCTAGTAATTTCCCCTTAAATTCAATTTTTAAAATTACATTTTAAAATTTTGAGCTATAATTGAAATCACATTTTTTGCTTGTGGCACCACAGACTATTTAGAGACCACAATACTGAGTGTAAACAAATACACACACAGACACACACAGACACACACAGACACACACACACACACACACACACACACACACACACACAACACACACACACACACACACACACACACACACACACACACACACACACACACACAAACACACACACACACACACCCACACACACCCACTCCC
>OMNN01028404.1:0-21570 GCA_900302755.1 Chromis chromis | reverse complement strand
CCTGGAGGCCCGGAGATGCCATGGAGGAGGGGAGGATGGTAGCAGTGGGATGGGAAACTTCGGGTGCAATTTCACTGAGAGAAACCGATATACCTTAATAAGCCACCTACAGTGTTTTCAGTGTTTTGCAGTAAAGATATAATGGCGCTCCATCCCCACTGAAAACTGTAATGACTACTAGTGTAAAACGCACACATGACCTTTAGGCTGCAACTGATGTAACAGAAACAGTCAGATGTGGTTAGAGCTCCATGTATCGTGACATGAGTTTGTTCTCCCGCTCATTTTTCTGAACTTAATCATGAAATTGTATAGAAATAACAGTGTTTCCCCTAGAAATTTTTTCAGCTGTGGTGGTACCGAACGCCCCATTTGGGAGATTTCCGACGTGTCATTGCAGTGTCTCCAGGGGTTTATGGTTGTGTCGCTGATATGGAGCAATATCAGCCGTCCCTCGGGGCCCCCTTCAGCTCGGGGCCCTAGGCAATTGCCTGGGTTGCCTACCCCGTTGCGACGGCTCTGGCTCCGCTGCTTCTTCGGGAAGCGGCTGCGCAGGTTCAATTGAAATATTGACGATGTCCCCATAAAAAAAAAAATCATTCTCGGCATTTCGTAGCCGTGGCGGTCAAATTTCAGCCGTGGCTCACCGCCACGGCTACGCCTATGTAAGGGAAACACTGACTATGCAACAACACAGGCCTTATGTTAATGGAAAAGTAGAGGGATTAGACTTTAACCCCCAATTACTTGTGCATATGTTACAGCAGATGGCAACATTTCTTATTTTACATTAATGTGTGTACAACTGCTCCCAAAACAATGTCATGGAATCTTCTTGTCGGCAGCATAACAAGTTCCATATTTGTGACATTTTTTATGACCCATTATATAAGTTGAAATAGCGTCTTGGTTTAGACTGTTTCGCCTACAAGTGCAATATGACTTTGGAGAAAAACCTTCACACAAATCGATATTATGTCCTTTTCAACTTACTAACTGAAGAAATTATGATAATGACTAAACAAATGTGAGTTTTGAGACAGATTGATGTGGTAACTGCATTTTAGCTGCTTGGAAAGAGGGTGAAATGAGGTCTTAGACATTCAGACTAAATATACCTACTTTTAATAGAAAATAATGGATTGGTGCCCACTGGGACTATTGGATGGATATATTGAAAAGACACATAAAGTATGTGTTTGGGAATTTGAGGTTTTTAGTGAGATGGATGTTCCTTGCACCACAACAGAGACCAAGCGCTGTTTGAGATGTCTTCTATTAACTATTGGCTGGATTGCCTACAATTTGATAAAGACATTTATGTTCCCCCACAGGAACATGTCACCAGGTCAAATTTTTAAACCAATGATTGTGTTTCTAACCAAATATCTACAAAACTAATGACATTTCTGTCATCCTCAGCTGCACTTTGTGTTTAGTTCTAAGTAAGTATGATAAATATTAAACCTGGAAACCACGTTAGCTTTGTCACTGAGAGCAAATGCAGCCTCAAGAACCTGTTGGCACCGCCTCAGACTGTCTTTGTTGTCTTGTTCAAGGAAACTAAATGCGATTTTTGGAATGTGCACTTACCAGGGCTCTTGTAGATGTTGAGTACTCCAGTAAAGTAATGAGGTAAGAGCCTCTCCAACAGGAGTAGAACGTCCTCCAGCTCCTCCAAGATGCCCACAAGGAGGTAGTTCTCCAGCACATTCTGTTTGGCCCTCTCCAAAGCCCAGACTCCTGGCTCTCTGTGGGAGAAAGGGAAGGGAAATGAAAGAAAATGAGAAGACCATGAAATATTTGCATTTTTCAAACCAATATCTAAAATAGCAAAAATGCTTTTGTCATGCAAATTGATGAAACCCTTTGGATACCTGCACTGAGGATGCTGTCCACAGAAGTAGGGAATGATGTAGAAAACTCTGGGGTTGGAGCACTCAGGGTAATTCTCTAGAATGCACACATTGATGTCCTGAAAGCACACAAACACAAACAAAACCTGTTGAGTACAGTGCAGTGGAAGGATCTCACACAGAATTACAATGACTTGTTTCTACCGCTAGAGGGAGCTCTTCACTTGCACTGCTGTGAACTCGCATGGCTTGATTTCATCTCATCATTTGAGACTCCCGAGTGCTTTGCCAAACAACATCCTGTGCTCAAAGATAAGCTACGTCCCTTCACCTCAGCTGCTCTCGGGGGCTGAGATACCGAATAAGCAAAATGTAGCTGCAAATGAACTTGAAAATATGTAAAGGATTTCATGATTAGGACGACAAAATGATCAGAGCAGAGTTGTGAACTTTAAAACACCCCTTGTCTGAATGTGGCAGCCATTAAGTAATGAAAAGAGGGGGGAAGACAGATTAAAAACACACATGCAGGAGCGCAGCCGGCCAACCAGCTGAGTTCTGTGCAACCAGCAGTCAAATCCATGTCAGGTGACGTAAGCCTTATGAACGGCGACACGTCCTGAGCAACAAAACACACACAGGAACACACGGATACGCGACATGTATGAGGCAAAAGGTGTTGACAGGCCCGTTGTATTCAAAGAGATCTAAAAGTAAAAGCAAATTGAAAGTGTAATGATTACGTCAAAGCCCTCCCTTTAGATTTATGCCCCGATTCGTTTGTAACGGCTGATCTAAACAGAGCAATTTGTCAAAGCCAACACTGAGGCCGGCATGGTCCATCACAGAGATTAAGTTGAGTCAGACAGGACCAGAGGCCCAGACCTTCCCAGAGGACACGAGCTGCTGCTCAGGGTGTGACGTGAGGGGCCGTACGGGTGAACACCGAGGGGGAAGCCAGGTGACCGAGCTTGAAAAAACAGACACTGACAGGGGGTAAACATGTCATGGTTATAGTTTTAATTAGCCTTTTTACACATGGAAGTGTGACGCATATCCTTTTCATGCATTTTCTTCCTTCTGAGGCAGCAAACAAGGGGTTGTCAGGTCATCTCACTTTTATTGATATCTCCCCAAAACCACACATTTGCTTCAAGACAGGAAAAGCTCTCCTCAAAAACCCATTAACATGTAAAACAAGGGAAGAAACAGAAGTGGGATTCCTCTGCCAGCAGAGACAGAAATGTAGCAGCTGTCGTATGACTGGAATAACTAAAGCAAATTTACACTACGGAAGGCAGAGTGACACATCAGGTAAATGGGCTGCACATGAAGGAAAAAACTGAACTACATCATAAAATGGATATTTACATATCCTGGCACAAGTGATTTCTCTCTACCGAGGCAGCAGTGACAGGATGAGCATGAAGGCCTGCATAGAAATCTATATACATAAGCCGGGACGACATAAATTATTCACTTGCTCGGTTATTTTTTCTCGCAGCTGAGCGCCGTGGTACAATTGAGTCTCAGATTCACCGAGCGACTGCAGGGTTTGTTTGAACTTTATGACTGGCTTCTCTCAGCTGGCCGCGCGACGCACTGGGAACAGGACTTATTGGTGATCAGTGAAGCAAACCACTGGAAACGTCTTCAAAGAGCCCACGACAAAACCCCAGAGGAACCTTCAGAAAAGAGTTCAGCATCGTGCCGTTGTTAGTGTGCAGGTCATGTCCGGACTGAGGAAAAGTTTGCTCTGCGTTTATTTATAATTTCAACTACAATTTACTGTCCTTCTTGTGTTTCATTATGAAAGGAACGACAGTGTACGCATATCAAGTGCTAGAAATTATGGGTAAACCTCCTTGTAACTAACAGATGCAATAAAAAGCAAAGATTGTGGCTGTATATTCTGTGTTAGAAACTCAAGTTATAGCTGAACTTCAAGCTCCCACGGAAACCATTATGAACCAAATTAGAAACACAGATAGTGAGAAATAAGTGAGAGTTAGATAAGAAAGAAACCGGAAGTGACACATATTGATAGCATTCACCAACACACGTCTTATTTCTAAGAAGTCCCACCTCCTCTTTGCTTCGACGCAGGGCCCTCATGCTTCAACATTTAGGGGACCTCTGGGAATCCAGCCACAACTCATTTATATACAACTACGCACAATCAAGTGCGGACGGACAATATGCCCTCTCTTTGGAACAGCCCATTAGTATGTCGTGGAGAGCTCCTGTATGCACACTCGGGCTTATTGTTCCTATTCTCACTGTGGATTAGGCCAACTGAGCAGTCACAGAAACTGTAGCAAAATAGGCACTAATCTCTACAATGCGCTGCCGTTCTAATGAATGGAACGTAGACAGGAATTAAATCAAGAGTAATTGATGATGTAAACTTTTCCCGTGGGACAGTTTGCATCAGTTTTCAACCGAGGAGCATGGGAGTAGTGCACGTGGATCAAATTGCATTTAAATGTACAATAACTGTGTTTTTTTTCTTTCTTTTTTTCCTTTGCCACCTGGGGGCAGCGGAAACAAGCTCCAAACAACAGGACTGACATAAGCCCACTTTTTAACCCTCTGAAGCCCAGTTTCTGGCCATTTTCTTTGCTCCTGTCACATTTTCGACTCACTGTGGGCTCATTTTTCACTGCAATAAAAAGTCCTCCACCTATATGGAAACAGAACAACCATGGCTAGAAGTAGAGAGAACTCAAAACTGTTATTTATGCAGAATGGCACAGTTACAATGCCATATATAATATAAAGTTGATATATATAAACATTGTATAAACACACCTTGCAGTTCAATCTAGTTCATCCAAATATTGTGAATTTATGTCATGTTATGTTGGACGCAGATGAATCACTAATGACTTTCTAGTTACCGAATACCATATATTTTTTAAATGTTTTATGTTTTTACATTTTAAATCATACATAAAGTGATTTTGATGAAATATCATGATTTTTAGTTTAAATTTTGTCATGTTTTCCACATCACAAAGGGATAGTTTAGGGACCGTCAGAATGTTGAAAAATTCACAGATTTTTTTCTTCTGTTTTTACAGTTTCTGGCCCTGATAAATGTATGTAAATGTAACATATTGGCCCATTTTTAAACCTGCCGGTAAGCTTTGTACGGTTGTTCAGAGGGTTGAGTTGATTGGTTACTTCACTGTCAAGCATATTGTTTGTTGCTAAGCAGTGCATGTATAATAATTTTGTTGAAGATTTTCACTTAAAACAACTGCAAACTATGCTGATGAGGGAGATAAAGGGAGCCACACTCATACATTTATGGTTCGTAATACCAAAACAACAATGAAAGAATCTATAAAAAAGGGAAACTGCAGTCAGGTGATAACTTTCTATGGGTCCTGATATTTGCTGTAAACAGAAAAACACTGATTAGAGGTGTTTTAAAATGATAATTCATAAAGAAATCTCAGAAATCCATCAATCCATCAAATTCACATACTTTTCTGTGTCTTAATAAAACATAAACTGGATTAAGGAACACCTGACAGATGCCACCAGTGAACCTGATGTGTCAGTTGTATATATTTTATGTGTGTTTACAGGCATCTTCACGTGTGTGTGTGTGTGTGTGTGTGTGTGTGTGTGTGTGTGTGTGTGTGTGTGTGTGTGTGTGTGTGAGAACGCTGGTACACACATACTTAGTGGCGAGGCAGAGGCTGATTAATCACCGTCAACTGCCTCCAAAACTGTCTAAATATACACACATAATCCCATAAAATATAAATTGAACCAGATCAATGAAGAAAGAGATGGAATTTTAAATCCCACCTAAATTTAATAATAAAGTCCCAGCTGACAGTCCCTTCATGCGCTCATGTACCATTTGTGTGCTCAAGTGTGTGTCCAACTGACCAGTGCATGCCTTTGTACAGTGTAGTGTGTGTGTATGTAAAAAGGGGTGTGGGGACTGACGGAAAATCCAAGCTGACCACAGGAATGTCTCAGTAACACGTGCATCAGGTTCCCCTCGGCCCCGGCAAGCAAACTGACAGTGTTCTTTCATTGACACCTCTCATATACAGTGAGCGCAGGGCGAGCAGGGCTAATGCACACCAGGCAGGGGATACAGCCACGACTAGTCTGAACTCCCACTGTTGACATAGCGGGGAGCTCATGCTGCCTCTTTGAGATGCTGTACTTATGAGGACAGTCACCTGATAAACTCCACAAAACATGATCAGATAACTATGTGCAGTGTTTCCTGAGAATCAATGCTGGGAAGTGGGATTGCTGATCTGTCTGCTGGATTCCCACTCAATAATCCTCCCCAACCTCACAACTGCTTCCAACACACTCAAGCTCACAGCAGCTGAAGGCTCGACTCTCTTAACCAGCCACTTGGCTTGAAAGCTTAATCCTTCACTCCCAAACCTTAATTTTAATCTTAGTTGTATCAAAAACATAAAATCATTTTTTGGCATATTAAACATCTGAACCTCAAACCCTAGCTGGCAGGTTTGAAAGACATGTTATTTTTTCAAAATCACCAGAACTACAGCATTCAGCAGAGCCAGAAATTGTAAAAACAGAGAGAAGTTGTGGATTTTGAACTGTCCAGTGGTGCTTGAACTACTCATCTGTGATGCGTCATTCAGTCGGGGGCCTGAACCAAATCCAGGCTTAAAATAAAATAAATTTTACTCTACATGTGTCATTTAAAAAAACACCAAAAATACAATCTTTGCTCTAACTAGATTATGCAAAAATAATAATAATTCTGCACTTCTAGCTGCAACAAAAAATATGTTGGTGGCTTAGTTGTAACCAACAGTTACATGATAAAAATTCAGAGACTTTTCAGCTGAACTGGGCTGAACTGCAGGCAGTGTAAGTTGTAAAATATCTATAATATGTGTAGTCACCATTTTTCCCAGTACAGTACATGTGGTGACTTGGAAAAATGTCGTACATGTTGATTGCAGGATTTTTCATTTTCTGTAAAGTAGTTAATTAAATAATTTCCTTTCCCCCCCAGGATTTATGATATTACAACTTTATTATGCTGCACAAAAGACATTTTAGAATCCATGGTGGTGCTGTTTCCATAGAAGTGCATGACAGAGCCAACAGTGAATTAAAATGCGACAGGAGCCAGAAAAACACATAGAGACTGCTTGGGGAACAGAGGGTTAATGTACTGAATATTTACATCAGTTTAATTACGGCCGTGACCCTATTCATGAATTTCCTGTGACATTGTGCACATTTAGCAGACTAGACAGTTTTCAGTAGCTGTAAACATCATACAGATGCTCGTGTGGCACGTTCTTGCTTCCCCTGTTTATAGATATGATTTAGCACATTACTGCAAGCTGTTTTTGCTGATTAGGGAAGCCGGGTTGCTGTTGTTGCTGTCAATGCAAGGAAATAATACCAAAAAGCAGTAATGTAACACAATAAAATAAGAAAGCTCAGCAAAGCAACAAGAAGAATTGAAAACATTTCTTGTCTAAGACGGCCAATACAGTGACATGTATTTTTTTTTTTCATCACAATCTCAGTTACAGATACTTTAGGGTTTTAAAGTGAATAAAAAGGAATAAAAAGACTGTTTTCCACAACTTCTAGGACAGTTGGTCCCCATAAGTATAGCGGTGTAACGGCACAGATACATACACACACACACGCGCACACACAGGTAAGTCAGCAACACAGCCTCCCCCTCCCCTTTGACTGTAGCAAGGGGCCCCCGTGGTCTGCATACTTTAATAACTCAACTCACATGGTCCAAAACTCCAGGGGAAGCAGCGCAATACTTAATTACACCCAGTCAGACTCAAGCCAGAGTGACATTCACTCGTCTTGTTAGCTTCTCTGAAAGGCCTCTCAGCTCTCACAGTCTCTGACAGTACGGAGGAATGAATGAGGTGTTACCTGAGATTGTGCCTGGATATTGATTTGCCATTAAATCTTGAATGATTATTAATATGATCATTGCTTTGGCCTGTTGTTATTGCCTGAAAAGGTTCTGTTTTTGCCTGCTTTCCCCCCCCCTAAAATCTCATATGTGGTTGTTTGTCTTCCTTCAGGGGAATTCCAATCCTACATTGGACCCATCACTTCACTGCTAACAACTCAGTCTGTATTTAAGTTGCTCCTCCTCAGCGTAAAAATGCACACAGAGATCAAAAAATATGATAAAACTTGAAAATTAAAGTAAGCGTCCAAATAGCATACTGTAAGATATTAAGACAAGTTGCCTTTAGTCTGGTGCTATGGGGGGGATAAACAGCTCTGCAAGGCAGATGTAGGATACTGAGTTTCTGATGTGGTAAATCGGGCCTCTAATTGGAATTATAATCAGATTTAAATATTGGGTTAGCATCAGGCTTCCATGGCCTTACAATTTGCCGTCCTCCCTCCAGCAACCCCACATATGGCGCGTCTTCAAAGAGAGCAGAGTGTGGTTTTGATATATTGCTTGTTTTCTAGAATTTTGGGAAGTTTAATTTTGTCTCTGGATAACAGATACAGAGATGACAAACAAAAGAAAATAATCCACTGGCCAACATAGGGTATGTTCATGTCAGGATGATTATTCTCTTTTTGAGATCTCTCACGGTGGATCATACAGCGTATGTATATGACATAGCACAACATTCAGTGTGACTGATGATTTGTGCAAAACATCTACAGCATTCCTTACTGTACATGCCTCTGTAATTACACTAAAGGACACAGTAGAATAAGACATTAGTACACAACATCTTAGTTCCTCTCTCAACTCAGCATCGGGTTATGAAACCAGCTGGCCTGGAACCAAAACAATGCAGATTTAAAGCACTGTTACTGGCAAGCCAATGAATCAGTCATAAAAAGAAAAAAAACTGTGCAGCTATGTCGAATACTGCAAACACATTAGTATTTCAAACCATAAGCATCTGTGGCATTGATTCAGCCAATGTCAATATGAGAGTAAATGGGCTTGTGGGCACTGGGACAGAGATGAAAGGCAGACCGAGGGGAAGGAGGCCAAAAGATTCAGTATTTGTTTGACTCATTAAATAATACTGTTATGAAGTTTCTTACAGTGAGCACTGCTACTCTTGGAATCACATGGGAACCAAATGTGGTGCCACCTCATGAGCCACAGTTAACAGCTGTAGTTACAAGTGCTGTATCTTTGCTCATAGTTGGGACCTCACTATTCAGGTTTTTCTTGTTTATATTTCAATCTTCAACAGTTGTCAGTTTTAATTCTAATATAAACATTGAGTGAACATCAAACTTTTTAACCCCTTAACCTGTTGGCGGGCTTAAAAGGCATCTTTAAAAAAAGATTTCCAAAATTATACCATTTGTCAGAGCAAAAAACTGGAAAAACTCAAAGATTTATCAGATTTTCAACTTTTCGATGGTCCTTGAACTAATCATTTTTGGAAAATCAACCAAATCTAAGCTTAAAATTGTCATATTTCAACAAAATTGCTTTATTCTACATGTCTCATTTAAAAATTTGTCAATTAACCATCAGTAACTCATCTGTGACTGATAGTTACGCGACAAAAATTCATTGACGATTCGGCTGAACTAGGTTGAACTGCAGGCAGTGTTGAAACAAAAAATGTAAATAGAAAGGAAACTATAGGGAAGATAAGAAAATATATCACACTTAATCAACAACATAAATGCAATATGGCTCAAGAACAGCATACAGAGGAGCAAGTTGTCCGCTAGTTGTTAGAAGATACATTCAGCATGGTAAAATATCTTTCTAGAGTTCATGTGCAGAGTAGCATGAAAAATGGCTAGTTTGTGTTTGGCATTCTATCTTTGTTATACTGCACAAAAAAGATTTTGTGAGTTAAAAAATTAGCACACAGTGAGGAAAAAATGTGACAGGAGCTGAGAACATCCTGAAACTGCTTGGGGATCAGAGGGTCAAGTTCAGTTTTCTTGTTCACTTTTAAAGAAATGAAGCAAATCTATTCATCAGGTTGGCATGTTAGACTTGCAATGAGACATCATTATTTCTCTTACTCTGAAATCTGACTCGGTGTTCTGGAGAAAAAAAGATGCACACCCCAAAACAGAAAGAAGAAGGGTAAAATAAATTGGCCATAACTAATGCAAGCCCGAACCACAAAAACGGATGACTGCAAAAGTATAAAAACATGAATAAAGCACATTGCTTTTCAAAAGCCAGAAACAATAATAAACCAGTGCACAAACAACAAAGCTCTCACCAGGTATCTCTCATCGTCTTTCATCCCCGGAGTTCGGATGAGGTGGTTCTGCTCACCCCTCCAGTCACCGAAGCGACGGAAGAAATAGTTGGAGAGGAACCGGTTGATGGGATCCCGGATTATGTTGATATAGACGGGCTGCTCTATCCTGAACCTGACAAAGACAAATAGGAATGTAAGTTAAAAGGTGCATATCTGGGTCAACAAACACACTGCTGTTACGGGTTAATGTGTGTTGCTGCACTACTGTACCTGGTAAAGTTGAGGAAGTGAACATGTCGTGTGTAGAGGAAGGGCTGAGGGATATTACTGATGTTCTTCATGAGATCCACCTGAAACAAAAGACACACACAGTTAATTTGATGTGTCTAACAGAAATAATACATATAAAATACAGTACTGTCGTAAATATGGGTACTAAGATGAGTAGCATTAGCATTAACAGACAATAATCAAAAGAATATGAAGTCTCCTGACAAAGACTTGAAACAGGAACTGTGTCCTAAACATAGACAAAACAGTCAAAATGAAACCAAAAGTTTCCCTCATGTTTGGCTGAATATTTGAACTGCATGGATAAACTGAACTTTGGCTGTAGATTTGCACATGGCTGTAGGTCTGCCTCAGTTTGATGTGAAGAATCTTCACTTTTAGACAAACTTCCTAACAGTTAAACAATGTAAAGTCGCTGTTCCGTTCATCTCACAATATCCATCAAAATAGACCGGGTTTCCCCCGAGGCCATGTTATTCATAGGAAAGCCAACATTTCTGAAGCTCTTATTCCAAGTTTCTTTATCCTCTGCAGAAAAAAAGCCCACTTCCTACAGGTTTTCCAGGTCTGCATAGAGAGACAGCATAACAGTAGCCAAAATAAACTCAGAGCGATATCACAGTAATATATGGTGCAGATCCCTAGCATGAGCGATCTTACTGAAGGCCATGCAGCTAAGTCCTAATCCTCAGTCGTTCCTCTCATAAATAGTTCCATATTGGAGCAATTGAGGACGTGAGACCCAGTTATCCCCAGTCACACATGTGAAAAATTAGTTACGATGCAAGTTATGTCTCCGCATCGGTGGAGCGTTCAGTATGTCTAATTTCAAAATAATAAAAACACAGAATAATGACTCAATGGCTTGGCTGGCTACTTGGGACCTTTGAGGACTTTGGGCGTCATTTACTCTTGGATATGAGATTTAAGAGCTTTTTTTTCGCCAGTAAGATATAATACTTTATTATACCTACTTTAAATACTGCTTTAGATTGTTAAGTTCATTCAACTGGAAATATATCTTTCTTGTAGATTTCTGTTTCTATACATACTGCTTAACACTTAAACCACTTAACATTCACCCCCACTTTAAGTAAAAAAAGACTACAAGCCTGTAAGCTATTTTTTACTGGTTTGACTCATAGTGAAAATAGCGTGTAGCACATAGTGATCCAACAAGATAGGAAGCTGCTGTTTTGCTGTGTTTGCACTCTTATCGCAAAGCGAGAAACTACTGCTGCTGCTATCGTAGCTTCCGTATCGATAACTTAAAATCAGCGACACCATTTGAGCCATGAGGTTTTGTGCTTTTAAACCAAGTGTAATCGGGGCAAATGTCACTGAAAATGCAGCAGCAGAAGTTCAACTTGGCTTGTACTCCAGTTGGTGTTATTGGGTTAAAGATAGAGGATCAGTGTCAGAGATTAGAGCCTCAGGTTTTCCACAAGGGAAATTGTGAGAAGACTGGTCCACGAATCGATCAAAGGTGTGACAAGAAAAATTAATTCATCACAAGTCTGGATATCCTATGTGATCCATTTGTCTTCTTAAAGATTTTTCTCCATTTAGGGCAACTTACACCGATCAGCCACAACATTATGACCACTGACAGGTGAAGTGAATAACATTGATCATATTGGTACTATGCTGGAAAACCTTGGATTTTGGCATCTGTGTTGATGAGACTTAGACACTCAAATAAACGTTGTCCCAGAACACACTCCCTCATGCAAATGGCAATCCCAAATTTAATTGGTCTATCCCCGCAGGAAAATGCATCCCACCACATGGCAACAACATCAACAGGATACAGTGGAACAAGTTTGATTGGCAGAGGCCTCACTGCACAAGCCATAGTACCCAAAGGATCCACTGCCAACGTCCTGGTACCAGACCCCATAGGACACCCTGAGAGGTCCTCTTGTCCATGCCCAATGGTTCAGAGCATTTTTGACCACATAAGGGGGACCAACACAATATTAGGCAGGTGGTCATAATGTTATGCCTGATCAGTGTATTCTCCTGCACTACTGTCCTTGTCACTCTATGGTACATTGTTTCCAGCAAGTGTTTATCTTCTTACAGTGAGAAAATGCAATGAAATTCTTCATCCCTGCATCACCTTTTAGTTTTAAGGGCATATAGAGATGCAGTGTGGTGAGAGGTGACAGTTTTAGGGTCAGGTATACTGGAAACACAAGCAAGCACGAACAAAAGTACAGAAGAGCACTGCATGTGGAGAATTAACCTCCAGTATAATACAATACAGGCAATACTAGGGACAGAACAAAGCCGGAGATGCAAGGACACACGGGAGGACAGAAGATGAGGAGGATACAACAGCAGCTGTGACAGGAATACTTCATCTTGCAATGCCTCCGAAACTCAGCTACATTGATTTGGATGCTGTCACTGGCAGCCCTGAATGAGAACAAGGCTTTCACTGAGTGAAATTGCTCCTCTAAAGTGCTGCAAATCCAACAGCATTTGGGTGATAATGATATAAGAGGTGTGGGCGTAGCAGCCCTTAGGACTGGGGACATGAATAGGAAATTAGCTAAGGAGCTTGAGCAAGATAATAATACAATAACTCTGCTTTTTTTTAAATTCTGCACAAGGTGTCATTTGTTTTTGTTAGAAAGAACAGAAGCCGACGGCTGAAAAAACTTCTTTGTGTTCAGTATTTGTCCATCTCTACCTTTTTGGTCCAGTGGGAGAACATACACTGTGACTCTACCTGGAGCAGTGCCTGTGGGCAGATCAATATCACAACCGTGAGGTCTGTGAGGAAGAATTGCGGTCGCAAAACCTTTCAGATTGGCACTGGCAGTGAATTCTGGGCAACATTCTGGAAAAAACATCCAGAAGCAGGAAAAGAGAAAACCAACTGGACACACTTAAAAGTTTGCCACAACTTTAAACACAGCAGATGGACGATTATGCACCACAAAAGCACAAAAAATGTAACTGGACAATTTGAACAGTTCCTTTTTTTCTGCTTTGGTTTCTCAGTGAGATTCAACAGAGCAGCTACATGCACGAAACCAATCAGCCAAAACACTATCAGTGAAGCATTCCTCTGGAACAGAATCTACAGGCACCAAGAGAGAACAAGTGTGATTATTTAAGAGGAGACATTCAGCAGCGAGCTGAATGTGAGGAAAAGAAGGATCGACTGAATCAATCTGTCCGAGTCTGGAAAAGCAGTCGTTCTTTACACAAACTGCCAGACATGAAACACAACTGGAGAAAATTGCATTTTCTATTCTATAGGACTTACAATGCCAAAAGTAAATCATCACAACTGTAAAATATCTGTGTTATAAATCCGGTGCCTCTTGCAGACAGCAGGCGTATTTTTTTCTCATACGGAAGATTACTTTAACCTTCTGAACACCAAAACCTGCAAGTAGGTTTGAAAGAAATTTTTTTTTTTTAAATGCTAAAATTCCACCATGTATCAGAACCAGAAACTGTAAAAACTTAAGGAATGGTCTGATTTTAAACTATGCTTGAAGTGAAGTGAGGAAACCTAACCAAATCTAAGCTTAAAACTGTGATATTTAATTAAAATCACGTCTCTTTTCTGGGATATTCAGTAAAAAAAATCAGCCATATCATTTTTTCAAGAAAATCCATGACCTCAACTGGGAGTTGAGGGCATCTAGGTGAGTTGGCATGGAGTAACTCTTGTAGTGAAAAATGAGCCCACAGTGAGTAAAAATGTGACAGGAGCAGAAACTTATCTGAATTCAGAGGGTTAAGTGACATAAAATGTTTCCTAATGCTGTTGAATCCAGTTTCTCCATATAATTTTGCCTCTGTAAAGGTCATATTCTGCCCCGTCTTTAGAGTTTCAACCAGTCTTTATATAGAAGCCTCTCTGGCGAAAAGGTAATGATCAGCTGAGGAACTTGAGTTTGAATGTCCTGCTCTTATAAACCATGTATAGGCACCTGTTATGTCATAGCAACACTATTTGGATAGCAACACTAATATGTATACTTGTTTATGTACACAGGGCAGTTAATCTGAGGCCCCAGTCAGATTCAGGCTTCACACCCGCCCTTTTTTTTCTATAAACTCAGTACATTTCCACTCACTCTGCTTCCACTTTCTATGGAACTATTCTTGCTATAAAATTTAGGGCTTTCATTAGAACCGGAGAAAATATTTCACCACTGAACTCTGCACAGTCTTTATCCGTCAATCCGTTTCGATTCTACGTTTTGAAGAAAAGTTAGCAGAATTTCCTCTTCGTGTCCCTTCCCCCCCAACAACCAGGTTGATGTGCAGACGCTGAACACATTTGGCACATTTGGTGAGTTTCTGTATGTGTGTGTGTGTGTGTGTTTTCTGACCCACCCCTTTGGTCTGTCTGGCCAAAATCCCCCCCTGACCCTCTCATTTACCAGGGAGAGCTACAGAGAGAAAGTGGAGGATAGTATGAGATTCCAGGCATACCTGCAACCCCCTCCTCCTCCTTAATGCCCAGTGGTGTCCTCACAAGGCTCATCAGGGGGAAACAGAGGAGAAGCCAAAACCGCAAAAATAAAAAGCTTTGACTGCTGCCCCGGGTTCAGCCTAATTCAATTTGCCTCTATATCTGAAAATCAAAGCTAAATAGAGGCTTCAATAATCAGCACCTGCAGCAGAGACAGATACTGAGGTCAGATATTATACAAAAGGATTCCAAGAGGATCGGCTCGGATATTACAGCAACTGCTCACACACAGTTTTGTGCACTTGAAGTCTTGCTCCAAAATATGTATCCTTAGTTCAAAAAGAACACAAAGTTGCAGAAATGACTGCTGGCTTGAATGCATTTTCACCTTCCTCTAACCAAATTCAATTACTTCTATCAGCTAATCCAATTTGATTCTCTGAAAAGGGACCAGAATCAAATTGCAGCAGTGAGCCCAGCTCTTGAGAATAACTATTTACAGTCTCTGCTGGTGTAGGAGCAAAACACCTCTTAGTGTTTGCAGATACACAATGGTCTTGAGCATCTGTTTACTGGTTCACATTTTTGGTGAGAGGGAGAAAACACGATCCCACATGAACACAGACAAAATGCACAGTGAAGAAATTGTCTTTTCATTTCTGGAGGTTTTTTGTTTTTAATGAAGCTTTTTTTTTTTTTCCTCCTCCAGGAAATGTCTTAAATCTCTCTCTCCCACTGAGCCTGCTTCCCCCAGTACTGAGAGGGACAGATGGGTCACTATGCTGCACGGCTTGAGTCTGCAGAAGCTCTGCAGAGTTCCAGACGAATAAGGCACCTTCACTTTTTGGCAACCCACGCATGAGACATCGACCCTGGGCAAACCCATTAACACACTACCAGGAGAGCCAACAGGAAAACCGTCCAGAAACCTGCAGCAACAAGCCAGAACCACAACTGATGAGACCAGCATCTCTAAACTTAGGCGACATGCGTCTGGATCTGCATAAATCAACACATGCATAAGTACACATGCAAATAAACGCACAAAAAAATGGAGACGTGTTTGTACGGAACTGCACAGTTGTACACTCTTAAACAGACCCCCCTTGCACAGACACTGGAATGCACAAACGCGCTGCTTTGGACCATTCACAGAGATGTTTTATGTCCGGAGAATTAATGAGACTAATGGTGTTCTGCCACTGTGTGTGCAGACAGCATTTCAGGGTTTGATGAATGGGTAAACAAGTGACTGTTTAAATATTGGCTCAACATTTACATCAAATCGGTCAGTAATGGTTATACACATTTAGCATCGGCTGACCAATCACAAGTGGGTAGCGGCACCTTATTCGCAAAGGAAGCATCGTGTGAGGATGTGAGTCATCGCTGCAATATTTCCACATGAATACGTGATTAAGTGATTTTCTCACTCAGATGGCTAAAGAGGCCATTGCATTAAAGGGAAATGTCACTGACAAGATTAAAAGTGCATGTGACTAGTGCATGACTGGTGTGTGATGCGCAAATTTTGAATAAACAAAATTATTGCTGTATTCAGTATTAATGAAGATCACTGATCTCATTTGGGGAAGTTCTCCTTTTTTTTCTGCTCCCTTCAGGGGAAGTTAAAGGTCAGAGTCAGCTGCAGAGGAGCAGCTCTGGGAATTGGTAGTATAACGTCAGTAGTGAAAAGTAATAAAGCACACATACACCAGTATTGTTTCAAATGCAGTTTTGAGGTATACACTATACTACGCTTTATGCAGAGGTACAGTAATTTCCTTCCCTTCCGTCCTCATATATTTAGCCCTCAGAACCCCAAAACTAGCCAGTGGATTTGAAAGGCATATTGTCTTTAAAACAAATTGCAAAATTACATTTATCAGAGCCAGAAACTGTAAAAAAAAAAAAAAAAAAGAATCCTTGGAATTTTAACTTTCTGACAGTCCTTGAACTACTCATTTGTGATGTCCATCAGGTAACTCTACTAAATCTAAGCTTAAATGTAAATGGTAAAATATCTATCGTATATGGAGTCATAATTTTTTCCCAGTACTGGTAACACCTGTGGGCACTTGGAGAAATATTAGTGTCATTAGTGATTCAGCTGCATCCAACCATAACATGACATAAATTCACAATATTTGGCTGAACTAGGTTGAACTGCAGGGTATGTTAATACAGTGTTTTTATATATGAACTTTATATGATATATGGCATTATAACTATGTCATACTGCACATAAGACAGTTTGGAGTTCTCTCTGCATCTGGCCATGGTTGTGCTGTTTCCATAGATGTGCAGGACTTCATATTGTAGTGAAAAATGAGCCCACAGTGAGTAAAAATGTGACAGCAGATAAAAGAAAATGCACTTAAACTGCTTGGGATTTAAATGGTTAACAAACAAACAAACAAACAGAAAATGAGTATAGAATATTGTGTTAACAACTAAGCCCACTAATAGGTAGTTTAAATCTTTCCTTTATCAACAACATTAAAACGGTGCATAACAATTTACAGATTAGATTTAATTTGGACAGGCAATGATATATAACAATCTACAGCATGCATTGTGCTCTCTGATTATTTCTATCTGAATACTCCTTCCACCACTGGGCAGCTCAGTAAGACTTCAGAACAGTTGTTAGTTGTTCTCACAGAGACTTGAGCCAGAATATTCTAGCCAAAACTTTCTCTAAGCTCTCCTACCAAAACTGTAACTATAGTTTGGAGGCAGCATACACAAAATCCTTTATTTACATAATTTTATTGTTTATTTAATGTAAATACAGCATCTTTGGCTTAGCGGAAAAAGTCAGAGGAAAAGGATTATGTGGGTTTAATCGCTGGAAAAGAGTGCCATTTAGATGTTCTTTACACACCTCTAGCATTTGCATTGGCATTCCCACTGACACAAACCAGCACTGGCACAGGCCGGCGCTACTGTCTCAAAGGGCTGCGGTTTTTTAAATGAAAGCAGTTTTTCCTCTGTAAAGCCGATGCTCATGTCCTCGAGATATTCCAGGAAATAATAAAAGGAGGTTCCTGATCCTTCTGCCTTGTTCTCACACTAAATGAAAAGCAAACAGTGAATAAGCTCCGGCTGCTGTTATGTTGGTGTTATGTGCACAATGTGAATCAATTGAGGTTATTTTTTTCAATATACAGTAAGTGTTGCCTTCATTGGAGACATTGTTTGCTTCGAATCTGGCTACTTAAATGAAAGTTAAGAGATTTTGTCCATGTTGATCTTCATTATATTTACAGTATATAGAAATGCTAAATGCATAAAGTAGTGGTTTCAGAAGTGGCATCTGAAGATCAAAGACGTCCACATGGATCCAAACTACTCAAAAAGATGTAAATTTGAATATTGTTTCATTTCCCAAATGCTAGTAAGACCCAGTAAAATGACAAGTAACAGGAAATAACAATGTAAATGTGTAAAAAGGGACAATTGAGCATTTAATCTGTGCCAACTCTTGCTGTTGAAGGATGATTGAAAGTTCTTAAACAGTTACCAAATGGAAACTGAGGAGAATCTCTTGTGTAGTGCAGGAATATATGATTTTGGGCTGCACGCTGCAGTTAATGATTATTTTCATTGTCATAGGATTCTCATTGAATTGTTTAGACTATTAAATATCAAAAAAAGAGTGGAAAAACGCTTTTAAATTTCCAATAGCCCAAAGTGATGTTGTCACAGTACTGGTTTATGTCCAACTAAACGTCCAAAACCAAGTCTAACATGTATAATTATCTCATAAAACCATGAAAAACAGAAAATCTTCACATTTGTGAAGCTGGAACCATCACATTTTTGGCGTTTTTGCAGTGATTGACTCATGGAATAACTGTTGCAAGTGAAATATTAGCTAATTATGGGGTTTTGCTGCTGTTCCCTATTAGTCACATGTCAGGCCTTAAAGGGACTGGATGATCAACCAACTGACAAATGCCCCTTTTTGCACCACTAAGTGAGTCTTTACATCCAGGCATCGCCGCACCACTGCGTCGTCCTATTTGGCTCACCTGTTCATGTTTAGTGAGGCGTGTTTTATTGTGGATGTCAGAGGACACCAGGTTGAACTGGTGTTTCTCCGCCAGTAACCTCAGTAAGATGACCACTGTCCGGCTGCCGCACTTCCCCACACGGTTATAAACCACCTGGCTGGGGAACGGGAGCACCTGCGAACACACAAACACACACATATATGAAGGGAAAGCAAAGAAAAAGAGAGTGATAAAGACATTAAACTGCTGTATTTTACCTAAGAGATCCTACGTATCAGCCACAACATTATGACCACTGACAGGTGAAGTGAATAACAGTGATCATATTGGTACTATGTGGTGTTCTGCTGGAAAACCTTGGATTTTGGCATCCATGTTGATGAGACTTAGACATCCAAATAAACATTGTCCCAGAACAAGCACACTCCCTCATGCAAATGGCAATCCCAAAATGCACCCCACCACATGGCAAAAACATCAAACCATCAGGAACATCTTGAGGAACATGACAATGGCCCAAGTTTCTTGACTGACTGCATGACATTTTTAAAAAGGTTTCTCCGTGGTCTTCCTGATCTTCTCTTGACTTCTGAAGGTTCCCTTACCTGCAGTTTCTTCTCTATATTTTAGACAGCAGAAATTTCAAGCTTTTCATAGTTCCCTTTAGTCCCCTTTGTTGTGTCGGCATCAGTCGGTTGCCTGTGATTGTGGAGTAATATCACACATTTTTAAGCTCAGAGCCAATAAAGGCCTAATGATTAAAACATGTTGTGACATTTTATAAGTAAGAAGTCCTTTTGTACTTGTCATCATTTTTATTTAGTTCTATACATTCAGGAGGCAGTTACACGTGACGAAAGACTAATTTCTGATGTTTGTTTGCTTGCTGTGGGGGTATTTATTCCTTCTTACTTAAAAAACAACAACAACATTTGCCCAGAGGTGCCCAAACGTACCAGCCACTCATAGTGTAATGGGTGTTTGTGTGCTGGTACATGAGCGCACCACTAGAGGGAAGCTGCTGATAAACAAAAGGGGGAACCAAGTCCCAATCTCTCCCTGTTACGGTTACTGCTTCGTTAACAAAAGGAAAAAATGATCGACAGCCTGCTGTAGGTTTTCTGCACTGCTTTTTACCTCTTAAGCTTGTACACAGTGGGAGTTTTGTATGATTATAACGTGTTTAAAATGTTCTGGCCAAGTGTAGAAACAAAACAAGACATTTGCAGTAATGTCAGTTTTAGCCGATTCATTTGTGTGTCTATCTAAGTTTTCAAATCCTATACAAAGAGGCTTTTAAAATACATGATGATAGAATTATACAGGTTTCATATTTAATTGGATGAAAGACATTGAGGGAATTCCCTTTCACAGCAGTAGTGTGATTGTAATATTAGTTTATTTATCTGCATTTTATCTTCATGATTTGTTGCCAAAAGACATTACATGACATGTATTTGGTATGCTTCCATACAATGCGACGTATCCTTAGATTTTCTTACTAATGCAACATTTTTTACAGTTTAGTGTCTGTTTTAGTGGTTTTATGTGTGTTGTGTTGGTCACAGTCTGCTCTCCTGTGTCGACAACTTTCACACATTGCCTCAAATGATTTTATTGCATTTCCAAGTGGGTAACGCATCACAGTTTGTTGCCCAAAGACTATGAAATGAACTCCTCTGATCCACTGTCAAATGCAGCTTGTTGTCATTATTCATAAAAGTCCGTATTCACACAACAATAGGGTTGTTAGTTGTCCCAGCAGGCCCTAACAAGGTGCTGACCTTTGCTGGAGGACCAGTAGTCTATGAGCATGAGTGAAACCAAATACCCATTGCCAGAAGGGAGCAACCGTACATGTCTGCCATTGCTGGCATAATTCATGACAGCTCTGCATCTAGCATTGCTGTTTTTAGGCTAGAGTATCCCTAAACACTCAGGACACGTGCAAGCTGAGAGCAGATGACGCACAGCAAACATCCTTTAGCTATTTCTTTCTAGACAACTATCAAGATGTGATTAAGGAACCGAGAATACCAGTTTAGAGAAGATTTTATTTCCATGTTTGTTTTGTAAAATTCAAAAAGCTGCACGTTTGCCGTCTGTCGCCTGTAACCCCTGACACAGTAAATGTCATAATGTTACATTTTGTTCATATCTCAGATGTCTGTGTAGTTTTATGGACACAGTAAAATAAACTTGTTTCCATTTGGTAACTTAAAACACAAACAAAACTACACTGCAGTAAATGCCACTTTGGATGGGCTAATTTGGATTAAGTTGGATGAAGTTTAACGTGTTTTTAGGGATAAAAACATTTATGTGATTAATTGTGTAAAATTAAAAAGACGATCGAACATCTTGAGACACAAACAGAAAGAATCTTTAGCTCAAGTTTTAGGATTTGATGTTTAGGGATTTTGGTTTTAATGTACTAAAAGTGTTATAAATCTGTTAGTACATCATCTTTATTCAGACTGAGGGGTAATGGCACAGTAATATTAAGAATTATTACAGTATAAAGTAATATTTACACTGTATCTTTACATATCTTCAGCGACATTACAGATACTTTCTTAAAGCCACAGTGTGTAGGTTTCATTTTTGCATGATGCTGCATTTTTAACTCTTCTAAAGGAAAGTGATATTTTCTATTGTGGCATCCTAGATACAAGGTTTACATGTTGTTAAAAAATAAATAAATGTATAGAATAATTTGCATTACAACATTGTACTGT